>DWNE01000027.1:0-47677 GCA_018249875.1 Cecropterus toxeus
GATAATTAAATTCTAATACGCACATAATTTTAGAAAAATCAGTGGTGCGTGCCTGGGATTCGAACCCCGGATCCTCCGGATTGAGAGGCCGAGTTTCAACCGTTAGGCTTTTCCAGCTATTTCTAGCGTGAAGTAATTCTTGTGGACGAGTGTGGTTACCGACTTACGACCATCTTAGCTCTCGGATCTAGCAACGCATCTGTAATTAACTTGAGATAGAGCCCCTATTCTATATGAAGTTGCCCTATTCTATATGAAAAAGTAGGACCATAATGGATGTGCGACTAATTCTAGAATAAGTACTACTACTAATAAATAAAATTATTATTAAGCACTTTCTTGTTTTCGCGACTACGCCCGCTTCGGTAATATTTACCAAGGTAATAAGTATCCCATGTGTTAACCCAGGGCATAAAATAGCCAGATATGGGCCAAATATATATCAGCGAAATCCGGCTAGACCTGCGTGAAAGAGTAACAAACATACAAAGATCCTCAGACTCTGTGACCAATCCTTTTACCAGTTTCTGTGTTTTTTTGAGAGGCATAAGTTGAAGTCATATAGGTCATGGAAATAATTAAATGCTTTATTTATGTCAGTCTCGTTATAAATGTCGACCCAAGATAATTGTTCAGTTCAACATTTCGCCTTTATAATGTTAAAGTAAGAAGTAAGATATAAGTAAATTCGTAATATGAGTGTAGAAGGCGTGCGTGTTTAGTAATAGGAATAAGACTTTGTTACTTACGAAAATCAGTTTAGTAACATCTTACATACGCTTGTGAACTATGTGATGTACACATGACGATCATCACGTATGACACTAGGCTCGGTGGTCGTATGTCACCATGTAAGATACTTTCACTTTGTACTGGGAACTTTAATCTTATCCCTATTTAAACATTGTTAAGACAATGATATGATAGTCGGGCCCGCTAGGTCGGAGTTCCGGATTTTATTTCCGGTAACGACAATGTCCTTCCTCTGTATTTTTATCGTAAACTGAAACCACAGAGTATTATCTATACTAATATTATAAAGCAGTAGAGTTTGTCTGTTTGAAAGCCCTAATCTCAGGAACTACAGGTTCGAATTGAAAAAATATTTTTGTGTTGAATAGCAAGTTTGTCGTAAAAGGCTTTAGTCTACATAACATCGCTATGTCCGTTTGTTTTTAATAGATTGTTCTTTGATTAACGCGGGTAAAACTGCGTGGTACAGCTAGTTATTTATAAAACTAAAGAAGTAAAGAAACGTGCAGTCCACGTGATATTACGTGGCCATTGCTGTCCATGGACATCTGTGATAGACTTCATTTAGAAAATGTGCAACTTGAAACCAAACACACATTTATTGCCACTCCTAAAAACTAAGATAGTCGTCTTATATATAAGTCAGCCGGCAACATTCTTACTAACGAAATACAGGACTGAAATATAAGTATGTATGGCGGTGGTACCCACCCGGTCGAACCGTACTCGTTATAACCCGTACTAAACACTTCGTTTAACAAGTTTTAGTATAGGCGGCCTATGGGAGGATAATGTTTTTCGAGCGTACTAGTGTAGACTAAGTCTTAAAATAGCCACCAAATTAAACATAGTAAACGTAAAAAAAATGACTCGTTTTTAATACTCTTTAGAGTAGCTCAATCATAAATAAAAAGAGATAAGAGAGACTATAGTTAGATAGATAAAAAGAGATAGTGAGATGAGCTCATCAATGATGTCACCTCGACCCTAACATCCTGTAGGAGGAAAAACTTGTACCAAAACAAGATTCAAAAATCTGATCTTTTCATTTAAGTATCTGAACATACAAAAGCCGTGCAACGCAGTGCGTACGCGTTAGGGTTGCCAACCGAATTTATAATAAAATATTGTACTTTATTTGGGGTAATTCTACTTTTAAAACATTTTATTTTGATTGATTTGGGATTTAAAAGTGTTTGGTCGTAAGCATTTTTGGACGAAACAAATATTACTTATTATTATAAGTTTACGAGGTTTCTATATCCACTTTACTTAGGGAGAAAAAAACTTTATTTTGAAATTACGTAGTTCTTTTTCCTTCCTCTATAGCCTTCATACTAAGACAACACACCGCTTTGATGTGTATCGGCCATAATGATGAAATATTTAGGAATTAAATATCTGCGGTGTTTATGTAAACTTCAAGACGTTTTCAGGAGTCAAAGTTCAAAGTGGATCGGTGGACCCGCAAAGAGGGGGGAGGGGGGATAACATGCGTGCTGCAGGACGGACGCGTGTTTGAAAAGGCCGGAGTCAATATATCTGTGGTGTCGGGAATGCTGCCGCCAGCCGCCATTCAGCAGATGAGGAGCAGGTAAAAAACTGACTAGAATCATCTTCACACTTGTTTATAAAAGAGCATCATAGTAAATTCGTTTCAATTTAATGTCCTCTAGGCTGTAAATATCTTTGATCGACGAATGAATACACGTTAAGGTCTGCGTGATATTTAGAAAAATGTTGTAAATATCATATGGTGCTAGTTTTTATTTGGTAAAATAGTGGTAAGTTACAAACCCACTAACTGAATATTTTTATTAGTATGTCTACTGGATGCGTTGTGCGGGCCCTAAGACTGCGCCCTGGCTGCGATGAACATACGAAGATCAATGAGACCAATAATATTTATAAGCAAAGAATTTAAAAGTATTGGCTGCCAGAGTAAACTACGAGAAAAAGGCCATAATGTTGTTATTATATAAGAACGGAACTCAAAACAGTAAATTCATAAATTGAAAAATTTCTTTCCATACAAGAAAAGAGTTTTGTTTCCCTGACAACTGATGATTTTATGTCATAATACATTCTTTTACATACATAAATATTCTTTACCGACATTAACACTACCCTTCTTCTGACGCAGTCGGGTATATAATAACACTGTTTTTAACCGACTTCAAAAAAGGAGGAAGTACTCAATTCGTCTGTATTTTTTTTTTCAATGACGCGATGTGTTCACCAACAGGGGTAAAAATCTTGAAAACAAGGAACTCCCATTCTTCGCTGCGGGCGTGAGCGCTGTCATCCACCCACGGAACCCGATGGTCCCCACCATCCACTTCAACTATCGCTACTTCGAAGTTACGGATAAGAACGGTAGGGCCCTAATTTCACTACAGGTAGCTCGTCGCAGTTCGACCTCGGAGGCACTTTGTATAAGAAGGGTAAGTTAGGGATCCAACCTCTCCTTAACATTAGGGGTCATCTTTACATAAATAAATAAACGATCATACAATAAGGTGTCAATTAAATTAGGTCACATAATAAGTTGGTACAAAATCGAACAATTAAAATAGGTCACAAAAAATTAAATTAGGGCACAAGATAAGGGGAAGGGGTCAATGAACCATGTCATGGTGTGACAAGGAGGTGGGAAGGGAAGGGGGACCTAAATTTCGTGACGTCACATTAGGAGGGGGGTCTCAAAAATGTGACCAGCTGTGACAAGGGCACGGAAGCGGTTAAAAAGTCGGGAAATTTCTATGGCGTAATTTATGGATTACCCCTAAGCGAAAAAAAGAATAATTTCAATAGGAGAAAATTTTGTAAGCAAATTTCGAAGCATTTTTATTCCTTTTTTGACACTGTTGGAATCTGAATTTAATAATAAAGCAGAAATATGTAGGTATACCTGACCTACATATTTCTGTTTATTATTAAATTATATAACAATTCTAACGCTAAAGTCGTTTTCCTCAGACTCCATACTACAATAAATATAGTTTTACTTATTCAGTTTTTTTTTTATGATATGGAAGCAGCAAACGAGCATTCTGTCCAGCTGATGGACAGTGGCCACTGCCATCCTGTAATCAACCCCTAGATATCATCAGTCTTGCCTGAGGGTAGCCACAGACACGTTGCTACTCCCGAGGACTAAGTTGGAATGCCTCGGATTAGTATGTCTCCCTCATCTCACACTTCAGACCAGAACACAGCGCTTAACTCTGCTGTTTTTAAGCACAAAGGTGTGGCGGTGGTGCTTCCGGAGTCGAATCACAAAGGGTTCTACCACCTTCAAACTTACCAAATGCATAAATCAACTTATTTTTAAAATATGTAATGCTGCGATTTTTTTATAGAACTACATTAACTGTTATTAATATTGAAATATATTAAAAGTTTAATTACAGACAATGCAACTAAATTACACGTACTTAGTTTAATTATCAATATGTGTAGTCTTTTTTGCGTACTTGATAGACATTTACAGTTTAATTAAAAACTGTTTAACCTCAATCGCTATTTAATAGACGTAATGTAATTAAATAAGGATTAATAAACTACTTACATAACTAGGCTAAAATAAAAGTTAATTAGGACTGAGATGAAAATCTCAGTTGAGCTAATATTTTTTATAGTATAGCTTATCTATGGGAGTGACCACCCATTATCTTGGAAAGAGTGGTAAGACTCTTGTAGTTTGACTCAGAACACACCTATTTCTAACGCCACGACCAATAACAGCAATGTTAACCACGGCTGGATTTGAAGGTAAGTGAAAAACACTTGTCCGAGCTAGGCTGGAGCTAGTGCCCATATAATAAACAAGATGGTTAGAATACAAAGTAAAACAAAGATAAACCCGCCTAATTCCTTGCCGGATCTTGTCAATTGATGTCGTATTCCATCTCCAAAAACGAATATTGTAGGTAACTGACAATTTGTAAGTGCTCCCCCTCCTCCCCGTAGGCTTATGCAAAATAAACACGAACCTCGACCCACAAGCCTAAAGATATTTTATTTCAGTTCATTTCGACTCGTTCCAACTTAGTCCTCAGTGGTCGCCAAAAGTATATGTGGCCAGCAACCTAATCTAATCTGGGGTTGATTACAGATGTCCATGGGCGGCAGTGGCTACTTACAATTAGGATGACTGCACTCTCGTTTGCTTCATTAATACAAAATAGATAAATGAAGCTAATTTCCAGGAGTACAATGGTGGTTCGGAGGCGGCACGGACCTGACTCCATACTACCTGAATGAAGACGACGCCATACATTTCCACCTCACCCTGAAACACGCCTGTGATGTGCACGATCAGAGCTACTATTCTAAGTAAGAACATGCTTTGTTTCTAAGTTGCGGTCCTATAATCACGTGAGTTACCCTCATCTGTACTTTCTGGAAAAAAATGATTGTCTGTAAATTCTGTTTACAGACAGTTTCACATGACAACGTCATAAAGAAACATTGATGAAAAATTGCATACTTTTGTGACTTGAATTATTATCAATGAATTCTCATTATTTTGTATAAAACAAAGGAGTTAATTGATGATTATAATATTTCGATAAATTAACACTTATTTACACTTGTTAATTCAATATTCTTTCTGCACTCTCGTTTGCACGCTGAGATTGATGCGGAACGTGACAGTTTTTTGTGCATGCAGCTGGTGTTTATCGATTTATAAGAAGTTATAACGTCAAAACATATGTTTTTTCAGAAAGTGGTATGAGGTTTTTCGTACTACAATAACGGATTTTTATTACGAAGACTATACAAAAATGAGATTTAATTACTTAATTTTATTTTTTAACACCTTGAAACTTAGTGTTCTATAGGGTGAACTTAATGCCTAAAAAAAATCTCCTCCAGACAACCTTGTACGATAATGAGTGGTAGGTATTATGGTATTGCTTACAACTAATTAGTTGTACTGCTTATTAATTTATTCTACCTCGCCTCCTTACCTCCTATCAATTCAGTAGTTCAAAAAAATGGATACATGACGAATTGATAACCTTTTTTTTTTTTGGTTAGTCAATTAAATACCCTTTAAAGTTTAAGCAGTGTATTTTTATACTGCTCACACTTTGTATTTTCTTGTTCTTTTTTTAATATAAGTAAATTATTTGATTTTATCAGATTTAAGAAATGGTGCGACGATTACTTCACGATAACGCACCGCGGGGAGAAGCGTGGGGTGGGTGGTATATTCTTCGATGACATTGACTATCCCGACCAGCAGAGCGCCTTCAAATTCGTGACCTCCTGCGCTGAGGCTGTCATACCCAGCTACATACCCCTTGGTGAGTAACTGTTTGGAAGAATCAACGTCACACCTTTTTGATGTGAAACATGTATAGCGCAGGTGAACCTGATTATTGGCGTGGCGAGGCTTGTGTTTCATTATTTTTGCGCCATCTGTTATACTTTGTGATATTTGATATTTTGTGATTTATAACAAAATTATAACCATTGATGTCTTCTTTAAAGAATTGATTGTTTTGTTTGGATGCTTTGAGCACTTTTTGGGTGAACAACGATCATGGAACTCGCGTCATCTTCACCTAAAGCTACCCATGAACTATATGTATACTGTGTATTTGTGTAGGTATATGTTCAGTTTAAAAATAGGAAAAAAAAACATCACGTGATTAATGGAGGACCCTTAGTAATTTTTGTATAAAAATCCGTAACCACATCTAGCACAGTACTTTAAATTTCTGTAATACTTCTTTTGCTTTCTGCATCTACCCACTTTTACGAAATTAATTAATTAAGAACTTCCATCTATCAATATATGAAGATAATTTAACATTTCCATTACTGGACATATGCCTGTAATAAGTATCAGTTTTAATATTAATGAATAATTATTCTAGATCAATGCACATTGACCTAAGTCACTTTTTGTTACTAATTATGTTACTTTCTATTGTACCAAAGTTGTAACTAAATAGACTCCGAATAAGAAACAAATAATGTTATTACATAAGCTAAGTATTTGAAATGAAGGTCTATTATTATTTAACGTAGTACATTATGCATTAATATTATTTATTTAATTAAATAAATTTTCCAGATATTCCAAATAAATCAACATAAAATGTAATCTAATCAATTTTACGTTCTACGTCTTGAAAGCTTTGTTTGTTGGAGTCTATGTTGCTCTCTGTTCGTACCGATCCCTGCTAGTGTCATAACGTGTATGAAACAATGGAACTTAATTGGAATAAATTCTCGCTTGATTAGCGATGTAAAACGCAAATCTCATTACTTAATTATGTTGATTAGTTAATTACAATTTTAAATTCAATCTCTTCACTGGGAGTATTAATAAAAACTGTAGCGAACTCAGTGTTAAAGTATGCAGAATTTTCTACTATTTTGGTAGAATTCAGATAATTATTTTAACCTTCTTTTATACTATAATTATATATTTTCTTTGCAGTCAAAAAACACAAAGATGATGCATACGGCTATTACGAAAGACAATGGCAATTGCTGAGGCGTGGACGATATGTGGAGTTCAACTTGATTTACGATCGCGGAACAAAATTCGGTCTTCATACACCTGAAGCAAGATACGAGTCAATACTGATGTCTTTGCCCCTTAATGCGGTGTGTATTTTTAAATAGAAGTTCTATTCATTTCAGTCTCAATTACTGTTTTGCTCGTGTTTAATCGATTTTTCCATTAAATTATGTCACTTTAGCTTCCGATCGTAAATGTTGTTGGCATAGTGTAACCATAAACCAAAATACTAAATGAAATATACGACCAACATACGTATGAAATTGTTTTTAACGTTATTGTAACGCTTTTTACAGAAATGGGAGTACATGAATGTGCCTAAACCAAACTCTCCTGAAGAAAAGCTAACGAAAGTATTAAGAGAGCCTAGAGATTGGCTCCATTTGGAAGAAACAAGCCAACAGAAACGGGCGGCTGCCTAACTATCCTCCTCTTAATTCTCATAATACTCATGGGTCTCTCAAATGGTTTTGGATTTGGTTATTAGTATGATTCCAAAATAGCATTTTAAAAATGTATTATAGTTCTTTATTTTTTTAACGAAATAAATTATTTACAAATTTTATAGTTTTTTTTTTGTGTGTCTACTGAATATATTGTTGTATACAGAGAGGAACATTTCTATACTAATAATTATAGTAACTTTTTGGAATTTGAAAATAAAATAGTAATATTGAAAGAAGTAGATTAAATTGTGCACGTGCGACAATTTTGTAGCCTGTTTACAGCGTGCACCATTTTATAGAAGATTTTGTTATAATGAGTATGGCAACACAACTTGCAAGTGTCAGTTGTCAAATTGTCATTGCGATGGCCGCAATATTGTGAATTTGGTATTTTGTGATGTGTTTACTTGGCATTTTTTACATAATCCCTCCAGTATTAATGAAAATCCAATTCGACGTCGTACTTTGGGGCTCGAAAAAACAGACGGAAGAGTCGGGAAACATCGCGTGAATATGTGGCGCGCATAACGGATACTTCCTTTCCTACATTCTTATGCCATAAATGTAAAACGTTACGTTTGTTCCGTGATGTTATTACTAATAGGGACCGGGTTATAGAAGATGCCTTTTAAACTGAAGTTGAAGAAGACGCGGCAGTACAATGTTGCGTCGAAGAGCCTTTTCGTGATAAGTGTGGAGTTGCTGGATGGCGGTGTGGCGGATTGCACGCTGTCCGTGGACAGCACGGGCCAGGAGTGCCTGGACAACGTGTGCCAGCGGCAGGCGATCAACCAGCCGGACTTCTTCGGTCTGCGGTACGTGAACAGAAACCAGCAGTCGCGATGGGTGCAACTGGATCGTCCGCTGAAGCGACAACTGGACAAGCACGCGTCCTCCCACCAACTGTACTTGCGGGTGATGTACTACGTGATATCCGGGACCAGCTTGATCACGGATGAAGTGACCCGTTACCACTACTTCTTGCAACTGAAGAATGACTTGGTAGAAGGTAGAATCATTTGCGACTGCCAGCAAGCGGTGGTTCTGGCGTCGTACAGTCGCCAGGCTGAGTACGGGAACCATGATCGGGAACGACATACAGTGGAGTACTTGAAGAATCTGCTTACATTTCCTAAGCAAATGCTAGATGGAGGGCAGCTCATAGATGGAACCACGTTAGCGGAGACTGGGAGGCTGGAGTGGTTGACAGCAGCTGTCATACAACATCACATGTCCCTGCACAATATGTCTCAGGTAAAGTAGTACCCAATTTAAGTAGAAAGTATATGCAACGTATTCATTATTAAACTCAGCAAAATGTAAACATAATTGAGACATACATTTAAAAATTGAAGCAAAAATACAGATGAATATAAACCAAACATGTAAACTTCTTGAAACCTCTGACTTTTGTTATTCGTTGTCAAACTTTAGAGACTATTTTAGACAACTTACATGATAGGGCAACAATTTTTCTTAGACTAGCTGAATTATCTTAGATATGGACATAAATCAATATTGCTCACAGTTAATTGTAGTGTCTGACCATAGCTCGGCCACCTTTGGCCAAAAAAAAGCCACCTTTGGCAAAACCATTCCACTTTGGCCAAAATGAACTGAAGCTTTGGCCAAAGCAGAAGGTTTCTAGCAAACGATGAAACTCAAAAAACTGTTAAAAATACACAACATCTCGATTAAGAAAGTGAAGCAAACAAGGAAGCACATGAAATGAAATGTTTTTATTTTGTGTGGGCCTACGGGGGCACTTACAAATTGTCATTTACAATATTTTTTCTTATACTACCACCGGATTGGAAGGAAATTCACATCATTTTAAAATAGCATACTTTTTGTCAAATTGGAAAATAGAAGTAATCAGCTCCAGGAGTTGTATATATCATATTATTAACATTATCATTTATATACAAATGTTTTTCAAATTTTTGATGTTATTTATTGTTAGACAATTTGGAATTGCCTTTCCTATGATTTTTAAACATTCTGCTTAGAGTTTTCGTCAGAAGGTTGTGATAATAGCCGAATAATCTTCTTCGGCTTTGGCTTTGACCGAATACACGGTGGTGTTACACACTATTAAATTGTAGTAACACTTGGCTTTAACTTATTTCATATCCTACTGTGGCCATTATTTTTCTTGGCAACTAAGAAAGACCTTTACATTTACATGGTGAATGACAAAGGTTGTAGCAGCGATGTAGCTATCTCCTGCCAACTTACAGTAGGGTGCATTTAAATTACAGTATGTAATCTATTTTGCTAAGAAGTCGAGGGTTTTTTTTTAACCAATTTCTTTTATAAGAATGAAGTATCAAACGAGCATGCAGTCCACCTGATGGTTAGTGGTTACTGCCACCCATGGACATTTGTAAGCAACTTCCTACAGAACAGGGATTCTATCTGAAGTCAATCACAGATGCATTGCTACTTCCAAGGAGTAAGATGTTCACCTCATATACATATAAGTGTGCCGCCAACCACACCCTTCCACCCAAACATAAGAATTGCTTCATGCTAGAAATAGGTGTAGCGGTGGTACTTCACCGAACAACATTGGTTCTACCACCTGGTAAAAATTTCAAGGTGATTTTTCTAGAAATAATCAAATGCCAGGAGTACCCATGCCCTACAATCGAATGCGGGTTTAGAAGCATCTCGGTCAGTCTTGCATTGTATAAAAATTTATTATTATTACATATGAAACTATAACAACACTGTTCATTACATACTGTTTACATAATTACATTGAAATAATTAAAATTGCATCTAGCAATTACTTAACTGTAATTAGAGGCATGTACTTGTATGAGAATAATTTCTCTAAAACTAAAAATATCAAGGTGTGCTTGATGATTACCATTTAATTTTAAAGTAAATATGATATTTTTTATCTCATGTTTGTTTAAGTGGGTGATATTTATCAGTACCTACTGCTTTTGCAAAATCAAATATTTTATGGCATTGGTTTCATCATCTGGCATCTTTCATATTTGATTTTGTATATTGAATTGATTCTCTGTGAAATGTTATATTAAAATTATCTTTGAAAACAAATTTTGATATCTTGTGTTATAATTATCTTTTTGAACAAATTATTTGTGATGATTTATTATTAATATCTTGGGCATTTTGTTTTTACTGAAAATTTAATTTTACTTATTACTTACAATTATAAAGAAAAAATACGAAATAATAATGCCTTTATACTTATGTATTTCTAATAAGAATCCATTTAACAATACAAGTAAAATTAAATAAATAAATAACAATTATCACAACGTGATCTGTTCACCCTGTTCTTGATTTGTTGCAATCCATCTCCAAATGTGGTAAACTTAAATGCATGCTGTATAGGTACATTTATGTCTACCTGTAAGTTGTAAACAAGAGAAGTTAAAACAGAAAGAATTTGTATTAATAAATCAAATGGGAATTTGTTTTGCAGTCCACAAGTAAAGTAAAATAATTATAAGTTGAAAATTAAAGAAAAAGTATAGTTTCTGTAAGCGATAAACATATTTTTTGACTATTTAATTAAGAACAGATGAAATCCAATTTCATTTTAAAATCTATGGACGAATTGCTCCTGCCAAAGTTGCATAGAATGAATGAACAATTAACAATTATGCTAAAATTGAAAAAAATCTTGAATCCATTAATAGTTCGATTTCCAAAAAATGTTTGATGCGTCTTTTTAACAATCGGTAATAGAACTGTAAACAAAAAAATATGGGCAAACAACTTGATAACCTATTTCATTTGGGAAGCTGGTTAAAAACAACTTTCCAATATTAACTGAGTCATAGTTCAATTTGCACTGCGGTAGGGTAATATCGGCCAATGTTTGTGTGTTATCTACAAAATTATCATTACACCTCTATATCACACTGATTAGGTACTGTCTCACACTGTTTATAAACCGCTAAAATATGAAGATGAATGATATTTGGCAATTAATATCTATGACATTTATTGTTTAAATGTATGCAGTAAAATTATTCATTTATATTTATATAACTATTTAGATGACCATCAAATTCGAGCGAGTTCACTTTCGTTCGTATTTAGATGAGCCATCAAGTTCGAGCAGGTTCGGCTCACTTTTATATGAGGCGACCATCTCAGTCCTCGGGAGTAGACGCATCTGCGGTCGACTTCATATAGAACCCCTGTTCTATATGAAGTTGCTTACAAATGTCCATGGGTGGCAGTAACCACTTACCATCATGTGGGCTGCTTGCTCGTTTGCTGCTTCATATTTATAAAAACAAAATAGTTACGCCTATATTTTAATTAAAGAAATATAACATTTGCTCGTTATAATTGTGCTACAATGTCGCGGCTAAGTTTAGACTAGATCGCTACCTAGCTAAAATAAAATAGGAAGATGGAATAAACATGGCGTTCACAAGCTTAACAATTTAAACCTAGTAAATATATGGATAATCGAATAAAGGGTCTGATTTAGTTAAGCAATACCCCTACGCCGCGACGTTGAAGCACAATTTTAACGAACAAATGTTATATTTCTATAAATGACAATTTTCCTTTACAATATTTTTTTTACACTATGACCTGATCCGAAGATGACCTCAACTGAGAATAATTAAAAGATTTAAATTAAATAAGTAATACACAGCACTGTGTAGAAGTTTCAAGTGTCTAAGTGTCTATCTATCTACTACGGTTCTAGAGAAAAACCGGTGGCGTAATAATGGCAACCAATTTTTACCATTTAGGTAAGAAACCCTAAAAATGATATTCATACCATACATTTAGAGAAATCGTAATGTATATTTGATTGTTCCTGTATCTTCCACAAGAAAATCATATCTAAAATTAGACATACCTAAACATAAACCGTTGATTAAACATTCTCAGAAAGTGACGCATTTGTATAATCTGTATTCAAATCATGGATGCCCTTGGTCATGCAGACTGCACCATATTAACACATTTGGTATACAGACAAAGTTCCTTATTCACGGTTTCTGCATTCATCTTTTCAGTATTCGCGAGTAATGAAATAAAAATGTGTTTTTTTTCGTATTTCCGACAAAACAATTCTTTATTCTTTATTTGTATAAAAGCTAAGCTAGTAACGCAATGGCACTACTTGGCGAAAACCGTCTGTCTACCAGTGAATATTGTGAAAAAAAAACAAAATTAACATCATTGAATCCATTTTCTCGTCTCTAATAGTATTAGTATAGTTCCCTATAATTATGAGTGTTGACTTTGTAAACATCTAAGCAATTACCTACTTAAGCTGGAGATAATTAATCTTATTACTAAAATTGATAGTTTCTAAAAAATAAACAATAGTTATTAATTTTTGTCTCTTTCTAGATAAACACGATCAACTCTATGCAGATTTTAAACATAAATTTCCTATTCACCAGGCACAAGCAGAAGAGGGCTTCATCAACAGCTGTCAGCAACTCCGCGGCTACGGTCAGGAGATGTTCACCGCGGTGGACCAGCGAGACCAGAGCGAGGTCACCATCGCCATCTCCCTCACTGGCATACGGGTACTCACTGAGACCAGCGACACTCCCCATGTTTACAGGTGAAGGAAGAAAATTATAATGGAAAATAGTTAACACTATCTCTTTATTATCCCCTAGTTAAGGGTTTCCCAATGTGTCGTCGGATGCCTTGGACCGTTGCAGCACTAAGGAAGTTGCGGAGCGATATAGTCAGTTCAGTTGCTCGTGATATTTGAAGTGAAAACTTTTTTAGGCGTGTTGGACATTTTTTGCGATCAGAAAAACGAATGAACTTGCGATACTGTGACGTATCCGACACCTCTGGATATAGGTATCTAGTATCTACATATTTTACTGTTGTAATGGTACTCGTAACCGCGGGCCTACAGCTAGGCTAGATCCCCTATTATTTTATTTATTTAAAACGAATCCATTTCATCCCAGATGGATGGACATAACAAACGTGATCAACCACAAGCGCACATTCAGCATCGAGTGCCAGAAGCAGGCGGAATCAGCTTCGTTCGCGCTTCCCAGCCCCGAGGACGGCAAGTACGTGTGGAGGATGTGCGTCCATCAGCACACGTTCTACATGAAGCACCAGGGCGCTCTCAGCACGGCTAGGGACGAACACAGGCCCAAGTTTCAGGTGAGGTTTTACAAGATAATAGAATAAAACAGTTTGGACAGGAAGGTCCACAGCCACACCTATTTCTAACGTGAAACAGTTCTTGCAAGGGGTGGCAAGGTGTAGTTGCCGGTTCACTTTCAAATGAGACGATCATGTTTGTCCACAGAATAGCAATGCATCTGTGATTAATGCAATTTAGATAGAACCTCGAAGAACCAAAAAAGGTCTTAGAAATTGTTGTCTTAGATTTCTAGGGAGGGGGTGGGGGCGTACTAAATCCTCCTAATTCGTGAATTTTGTCAGACGTACGCATTTGCATTACACCTTCAAATGTCTTTCTTACAACACTCCCTAGACCAGAACACAGCCACTAACACTACGGTTGTAGGCATAAGTAGGTGGGGCTACGTTGCCTGGATATGAACCACCAGGGTTCTAGCACTATTCGGCATACACTTGTTTGATCATAATATCGCGCAGTGAGAACAAGACTGACTGATTTCGTGCTAGAAAAAGACAAACATAAATGTTACGTCACTTTACTATACTTTTCAAAATGCAAACATACATTTTTAATTACGTTGGAATAAACGAGCATGCAATCCACCTGATAGTAACTGGCCACTATCGCCCATGGACATCTTTAAGCAACTTCACATAAAACAGGGGCTCAATATAAGGTCAATTAAAGATGCGTTGCTATTCCAGAGTACCAAGATGGTCACCTCATATAAAAGTGAACCGGCACCACACTCTTACACTGAAAGGCAAGAACTGCTTCATGGTACAAATAGGCGTGGCGGTGGTACCACGACGCACGACCTACACTGGTTCTACCACCTAGATTAAATAATCATAAAGAATAATCGTCTTATTTCGACAAAATGTAACTTTAGCATTTATTCTCACGATACTAAATGTACCTAACTCTAATTAAAAACAGGAATTAATCAAGGAATTTACGCAAAAATGTAACCCATCTCACGTGTTACCGATGAAGTGTAGTTAAAACTTTTACCATGTTGCGTTCATAGTTTCACTGCATACGCTATTATTACGAACACTCACTACGTGGTTCATAGTAGTTTATAATTGTGGAATTCAACCGTTTAACCGCTTCTTTACGCATAGGTGGGAACTAATATAGGAATTGTAGCTATGTTGAGGTATTTCAAACGAAATGTAGGTTATTTTGTGCAGGCCTACGGAATATATAAAATATCGGCTGGAATATTTTTTCTTATGACGGATTGGATGCAATCTCTTGTCTGTTTCGAACATTTAAAAGAGGGGTTGATCGAATGTCTTCACATTTCACGAACAAGGGTCTCGGCTTAATATTACGTTTCTCTTTCTGCGAGAAACTATGTAAATTTTCGAAAAAAGCAGCGTAATCGTTTCACCTTAAAACAAATCAATTATGTACGGCCACAACATTACGCTCCAAATTGTAGCGCGCATAACGCTGACATTTGTCGCTCCAAGTGAATGTGTCTTGGCCAAGCTCTTTCTCGACTCCCTCCTCATCCACCTACAAAACGCACAAGAATTAGTTTAACAATAGAAGAGAAATATGAAGGTATTGCTTAATTTAATCCAGTTATTCTCGCATTTTTTCATGATATTTAGCAGAAAAAATAAGTGATATTAACCCGAGGCCACTACCCTGCCTGACGGAAATACTAAGTGCTTTTGTCAACAATTCTTGAGACTACTTTAAGATCTCTATATTCATACGGCGATGTGAAAAGGATCGAAATCCAAAATAACATATAACTATGCAATACAACCAATCAACTCTAATAAAATATAGCTTTATAGACTAAGGCAATGTTTGCGGGCGTTGTCGTGCGCCGGACTGGAAGACAATTAGTATGTTATGCGGTTCGATGAAAGTGTTGGTTAAGGGTACCCACTCAAGGCATGATTGTGCGATTAGAGCAAGTACTTAGGTTTCAAAATACATAGTCTAGTAAATGGGTAACTGTATGAGGATTGGATTAAAGTTTAAACGTACGACTTGTTCATTCATTCAATATGCTGAATTACTGATTATCATGATCACTATACACTATGCGTTGAGTTTCTTTGTTATTTTAAGCAACGAAATGTTCATTAAAATAGTATCTTGAAATAGACGTTAAATTTACAATTTTAAAATAAATTTGCAAAAAAATATCTTGACATTGTAAGTGAAATCTTTGACCTCGTTCTGGAAAGTTAGACATAGGTAAGTTAAGTTATATAATTATGTATTTATTGAAGGAATTGTTAACAATGAAATTATGCCGTATGTTTTTTAATATGTTTTTTTTTTTGTATTTTTTAATTTGTCCATTTTTTGTCTGAAGTGAAAAAATGAAAATATAAAAAATTGTGTCTCCACACAATTTTTTATATTTTCATTTTTTGGCGTCTGTATAAAATATAAATATCCCGTAACTATTAAAATTAAGATTTTGCGATCAATATCCGTACCGTGAGTAGCTCCCTTTCCTGCAGATAATGTCAAACAAGCGCGTGCGCAGGCGCATAGTCTAAAGAAAAACAATCCGACGCGATAGCATCACGGAAATTGTTACGCCATTTCGATCGCCGGTGCGATAGTGTTCGATCGTTGCAAATAACTCCACGATCTGCGTGTTGCTAAGTAATACCCACTGAATAAGCCTACGGGGGCACTTACAAGTTATCAGCTACAATATTTTCTCTCACGCTACCAACGGATCTGAACACTACCTCAATTTAGAAGACCCGGCAGGAAACTCAGCGGGTTTGTATTTTTTTATAAAGCTAAAGTAGCAAACAAGCCTGCAGTCCACCTGACAGTAAGTGGTGACAGTTAACAACTTCGTATAGAAACTAATTTACTAACTTCGTATAGATAGATTAACTATCTTGTTTTTAGCATAAGTAGTAAATGCTGACTCCAGTATCTTGGCTTCCATTTGTCTAAACAAAATGTTTTTTTAGAAATATTTTCTTAATTGGAATATAAATAAATATTTCTTATCCAACGTCTAGAAGCAAATTTAGGCCTAAAAGCCTAGTGCATGTACCTTCCTCGTCAGAAGAGATTTAGTTTGAATGGTACCAAAACAACTTAAAAAGTATAAATAGCGTTTCTTAAGATTATCCAGATAAAGATAGATAAAACTAAAAACCTAGCCAATTTAGCCTTCTCAAAAGATTTAATTTTACGATGGAAATAAAACAATTTATAATAAGCAAAATTTTGTTGTTTTTCATGTTTGTAAACTATTTACTGCTTTTACTAAGATTAACATAATCTAAGCTAACCTAAACAATGCGTTGGAACAATATATAAAATATTCGATTGTCTTATACGGAATCAATTTACTTTGTTCATAATTTAACACCTTCTTGCTTATAGTACGTAACGAAGTAACTTGTAATAGTTATGTGGGCAACGTCGCAATAAATTAGACTTTAATGATCATAAAATCAATTCGAGCATCAGAGTGATTTGTTTAATAGCTCAGTGAGTTGATTATGAGATAAATAGGTTTTATTTTGTGTTTAGACAGATTCTGGCTCAAGATTTTTACTTAAAATGTATTTATGTTTCTCTTGTGTTTAATTCTAATATCATACACTAGCAATGTCCGGCGGTTTCACCTGCGTTTAAAATATGTATCTACTAACATGGCGGATCTGGCATATTAATTGATATATTTTTTGTCTTTCTTGCTAAATATTTAATATAGAAACATATAAACATTATTTTATACTGACGTATTCGTATTTCCAAATAATAATAAAAAATAAGTTGTAGTACTTCCGAAATCCGAAAATTAGTTTATAACTAGCCTTATAAAATGAATATATATGTCCAGGAACACGGCTTATCCGAAAGTCGTGAAGAGCTGGACGTCCGGGAGGTAGGCAGTACGTCGCGCTTAGAACCACTCACAGCAGCTCACAGAGCACACTCCACCTCATGTCTCGAGCTCGCTGATCATCGACCGCAACCCAGGAACAGGTGAGTACCAGGGTGAAAGACCAGCTGGTGTTAATTAAAGAATTCTGTTTATATTTAAACTGTTCACGACAGTAATACTCACATATTATTTTCCAGCCCATAGATTTATAATAAAGAATTAAAAAAAAAAACTTTTTTATTACTGCAGTTACATTGATGCCTTGGGAATGGACTAAAACTTTTTACGTTCCAAAACATGATTTACACATCACTACATTAAATTATTTTTAACGACAAAATAAAAGATAAAAGTCAGTAACTTAAAAGTGCTTATCGCAATGTTTTTTTTGGACTTTCAGAGCCCTTCTACCTTCATATCGACCAGCGCCTGACTACGAAACAGCCATTCAACAAAAATACCAACAGCAACGGGCCGAGGCTCAACTCCGTTATCAGAACCATCACGCACACTCACAACTGCTGAGCACCAGCGCTAAACCCCTGGTTTACGGCTCCCACCCTGATATTCACAGGATCCATTACCCAGATGTCACGAGACATACCGTGTCGGTCAACCAAGGCGTGGCAGCTACGGACGACTACCCATACGGCCTGAAATTGCTTAACTACCCGTTCGCAGTCAATCCGAATGTTCAGACTGACCACGCTTTACATTACGTTAATGTCTACAAACCGCCTCCCCCGTACCCCTCAAACGGGCTAGCGTCCAACTCGACTCCTGACCTCGCGGTCGCCAGCCAAGCTCTGAACTACCACAGAGGGTACATCAACTCACACGTGTCAGGGTCTAGTCCGGACTTGGTTTCGACGAGAACGGCACTCAATAGACAATACTTAGGATACATAAATCCGACCACACACGTGATGAATTATAACCGACCGAACATCTTACCGGGAACTCACGGGACTTACAACAATTTGCCGTCAGTGTTAGACCCCAACCCGCACATCATAATCGACCCCCATCACATATCAGACAACATTCAGAAGGTATACGACGAGAGAGGGAACATCATGTATTCGATGCCGATGAGGAGAATTTCTTACCCACGGCACCTAGTGCTTCCACAAATGAAGCATAACGAACAGGAACCGATATACGAGAACGTGCCATTGCCCTGGCAGAACGAACCCGGGAAGTTAACTATGAGGGACCGCGCTCAGAGTTTAACGACGACGGACGAAATAGCTCGACTGAACGAGAGAAATAGCAGTCATCCGACAATAAACTATGCATTAAACAAACCGACATTAAACGTGCCAAACTATACTCAAGTAAAAATTGACAACCCCGACAGTCACTACGAGAATGCTCAAATAATTAAAGGGGTGAGAGAATCGAGCGTGCCAAAAGACCTAAACGTGTCGAATAGGTCAATAAACAAACCAGATAACGAATTTGAGAATGTCGCCTTGTCGATCGATAGATTATCGCTCAAAACTGACGAGAAAGACTTCGACGAGACTCCGTATCAGAGCCTATCCACCCACAAGGTGTCGAATAACAACATAATCAGCAAGTCAGTGGATAATGTGACGTCGATAATCGTGCCAGATGTGAGAGTGCAGTGCGTAGACAACAACACGTCGGTGGTCAGTTCCACGGATAGTGCTCTAACGAATTCTACGATGAATTCGACTTACAGCACCACTGTTGAACTGGAAGCTACCAAAAACGTTAAGGAGAAGAAACGGAGACGGTGGGGGATGTTCATGGGACGTAGTAATAAGACAGTGGATGTGAAAAGTGCTACGTTAGGCCGAGACCGGGCTAAAGTGAACGCGGGTCAAACCGCCAACAAGCACCGGTGGTCGACCGGCCTACCCAAGTTTCAACCACTACCTCCGAGTATTACCAAAGAAACATTGGTGAGCGTATTTTTGTACTAGGTTTTGCATACATATCTACTTGCATGGCTTCCGTAAAGCATTAATCCAGCTCATGAACTCTTTGAATTGTTAATTTCATCGAAATTCGATTAGTAGTTTTTCTGTAAAAGTGTAACGTACATACCAACATTCATCCACAAATTTTCGCATTTATATTTCGAATTTGTTTTGCTATTTATGATATGTACTAACATACATTAAATTAATTTATCAACGCTTAATAATTTGTCATGATAAATTTTAATTTATCACGGTGAATCAATTTGTTTGCTGCTTAATATTTTATCATGACAAATTAATTGATTCTAAATGCATTTCATTGCATAAAATGCTAAGTTAAGCCGAGATGTTATGGAGCTCCGTAACCGAAACTATCGGATATCTGAAACCGTATCCGATAAAAATTTCGAATTATTTCGGATATGTTTCGAACCAGGTTTTTTTTTAAGTTTTATTAAATAAAACTTAAAATTGATTAGATAGATGTCTTTGAGATTGATAATGTCTGATATGACTGATTGTTATAGCAAATGATAGCATAGAAAATAAACCAAATCTATTTGACTTATGATAGTATTGGAATCTTGTGAAAGGTAATGTTTTTCGAGCGTATGTATCTCCATTTCTTCGGGACGCGCCGCAGCCCTAACTGCTTGACGGATTGTGACGTGTCCTTTAAATTGTCTCAGTTTGCAGTGTGACATAGGCTATGTAATTTTTAAAAATTGCGCCAGCGTATAGGAGAAAATAGTAGGAGACGGACGACTTTTTTTATTATCACGACAATATTACGGGTATTAAGTGAAACTTAACATAACAGTTTATTCTGAAAGTATACTTAATATAATACTTTATATTAAATATTTTATTACGAACAAAAAATCGTTTTAAGCAGTCGGCTTTTTTGTTTTGATGTTTCTAACAATGTTACTAGTTTACGTTTAAAATTCTAAACTAAATAATACTTCGAAAGTAATTACATATCCGTAACTGCATTCAAAACCGATATTTCATATCTATAACATCCTTGCTTAGTAGCAATCACCTGTTAAGAGCAGTAACAATCGATATTAGTGATGTAATTTTTATATACAATGACATATGACTAATTATTGAACAACAAAACAGGCAATACAAAAATGGTTGTTGATAAACACGCTAAACTCACGCCGCGTGACGTAAAATATGCAATGGTCCTAATTGAACGTAATTAAATAATTTTTACCAAACTGAGTCAGGGAATATTGGAATATTTTTTAAGCGTAAGTATGTTTGTATGTTCTTTAATTTGGCATGCGCTACAGCCTAACAGGTTTGACGGATTGTGACATATGACATATCACTGGATTCGTGTCAGTTTGCAGAGCGACATAGGCTATGCACATATTTTTAAATATTTAATAAAGTAAATTGGGAAAAAGAGAGGGAAGAACTGTTTTATAATCATGACAATATGGTATCAAAGGAAAGTGAGTGAATAAACCATTAGAAAGGTATATTATACCTTCTTTATTATACTATTGTATTTTGTCATATATTCCTAAAATGTGTTTTAATTTGATAATTATAGAAACTTATAGTTGAAAAATTTGATTTGACGTCAACTTAAATCATATGAAATAGTATTATGAATTATCATAGAAATTATATTATTTGTAGACTGATATGTATGTCGAAGTTAAGGTTGTCAGCATTACATACCTAGAATAAAGTATAAAATTTTCATTTTCTTCAATCGTTAGTCATTTGAAAAAGTGTTGCAACATGTTATTATTAAATAACATTTTGAGATAAGCCATTTTGTTAGTTCAGTTTTAAATGATAACAATGAGTTTTCATTTTGTATGCTTTTTAGGATTTTATTGTAAATTTTAATGCATTGCTCATTTTAATGAATGTAGCCAATAACGCACAAATCCACCCTCAGTGCCAATTACTAGAACGCAAGATGTCAGACGAGCAGTTATCATTTGCCTTCGAGCAAATACCGAAGGGGCGCGATCAAGCCGGCGAATACCGGACGGCGTTACTACCGCAACACGCGCCCTTCAACGGCTTCAGTACAGACAGCATACCGTACGAGGATAATAGGGTCAGATTGACCCCAACACCGAGCAACCCGCATGGGTATATCAACGCGTCGCATGTTACGGTGAGATTTTGATAAGTTAATTCCAAAATATATGCTTACTATTATTACGAAATATAAGCTTTTCTTGCAAGAGCTTGCATTTGTAGACTCTATCAAATAGTTTTCAATCTTCCCTTTTTTATGGCGCGACAACCATTTAATATAAATATTTCGGTCCTCCACGGTTCGGTTTTCGGCAAACGTGCAAGATGTGGAATGAGCCTTCCGTCTGAGGTGTTCCTGGAACACTATGATAAGGCTCTTCAAGTAAGATGCAAAAACAGCTGTCCTTCAAAGTCAGCGATGCATTGGCGACCCCTTCGGTGTTGCAAATGTCCATAGGTGACAGTGTCTACTTTCCATTATGTGGCCCGTCTGCCTTATCCTTCGGTACATACATAAAAAACTAATAATCACCTAAATAAATTTTGAGTTCAGTCCCTTTCGTTTTCACGGTGCGATTATCTCAATTTTGAGGTACGTGTTCATTTCTTTGATACAATTGTGGTGGTAGATGACGGTGGGCAGCCGGCAGCGGTTCTACGTGGTGGTGGCGACGGGCGGCGCGGAGCAGGCGGCGCTGCTGTGGGAGTGCGCGTGGCAGCTGGGCGCGCGCCTCGTGGCGCTGGTCGGCAGCGAGCCGCCGCGCCACCTGCCGCCCGACCACCAGGCCGCCGACTACGGACAGGTGACTAGTGATGTGACAACTCGACCTGCTAAGGAAACGTCTGTTGTATTCACTGTTGTTGCAAATTTTATAATCATACAACGATATCTAGTATGTATAATACTAAAAGTGATGTCTTTTGTCTTCTCCTGTTATTGTGTGTAATGTAATTTTGATCAAGAAAATATGGTCTAGAACAATCTTATCTTTAAATCTTAGAAAATAAATAGTCCACGTATTAAACTATTTCAACAACATCAATTAGTCACTTTGATATTTAGGGGATCGTGGGGTTGGGTCGTATCACATCGAATTCTACGTAAGAGAGAGTGGTGCTTAAGATCATGCATTTTTTTTTCGCGAAACCGTGTAAAATTCGATTAAACTAAACAAAACATCTTTCTCTTCTAACTTTGAATAATCTGATATACGACTAGTGAGCAGGTAGTTGAGACAAATTTCGCTAAGGCTACGTGTTAACGTGCGACGATGCCGTAACGTTATCAACATGTCTAGTGTACCAATACTACAACTTAGTGAGGTAGTGTGTGTTCCAGTTCCAGGTGTCGTCGGGGCGCTGGTCGCGCGCGGCGTGGGGCGGCTCCGTGCGCGTGCGCGTGCGGCGCG
Organism: Cecropterus toxeus; assembly: GCA_018249875.1. NCBI lineage: Eukaryota > Metazoa > Arthropoda > Insecta > Lepidoptera > Hesperiidae > Cecropterus > Cecropterus toxeus. Next base: position 23,161 of record DWNE01000027.1, read on the forward strand.
GCGGCCGCGCGCGCTCCGTGTGGCACGTGCACTACGCGCGCTGGCCCGACCACCAGCCCGCGCCCACCGACCCCAAGGGCTTTCTCGGTAATGGCATACTACCATTTACGCGATACATTAGTGTGCTAGCGACATACTTATCTAAGGAGTTACAATATAATCCTCAGATGTAGACTCTGATTGTATCTGGGGTTCACAACGATTGTACATGGGCGGCAGGAGCCACTTACCTGACGATCAGGGGTCAGAGTAATCACGCACACAAGATTAATTATACCAAAGGTTAGTAATAGATGCATTGTTCCCCCTGGACTATGTCGGAAAGCTTGAAGAAGTATGTCTCCTTTACCACACCCTTCAGACTCCTGTTGTTCGGTAGGACTAAAACCTGACATCACCAGGGTTATGCCATTAACCTCTATGTGAATCATTACCGCCGTCCACAGTGTTCCTGTCACAGCTGATCGGTCCATAACTGGCATACGAGGCTAACATGTTATTATTGTGTGTCCACAGAGTTCCTATCGGAGCTGAACGGTCTGCGGCTCGCGTGCGAGGCGGAGGCGGGTGGCGAGGCGCTGGCGGGCCACAACGCGCCGGTGGCCGCGGCCGCCGCGCGCGGCTCCCGCGCGGGCGTCGCGCTGGCCGCCGACCTGCTGCTGCACGTGCTCGACACCAACCAGGTACTGTGGGGGGAGGCGAGGCGCTGGCGGGCCACAACGCGCCGGTGTATATAGTTATTAACATTCCATCAAGGGTGCACAGGTCGTCCCCCGACCAAGTAGACCGATGATTTGAAGAAGACAGGTAGGAAACGCTAGATACAAAAACTACAGAACCGGGTGGAAGGCGCACATGTCTAACAGTTGACCTCATAGAACTAGTAAAAGAGCAAGTATATGGTAACTTTTATATTTATATACTATATATAGAAGGAAGGTAATATTAGTCGAGCGTTTGTATATATGTATGTCTGTCTGTCTGTCTGTCTCTTACTTTGGCATACTTTACAGTCCGAATGAAAAATTGACGCCTATAAATACGCATGGCTAGAAGGGATATTATTATTCATTTTCTATGATCGTGACAATAAGCCTATCAAATGAAGCTGGTAAACAGACCATTGCAAAAGCATAAAAAATAAATATATTATTATTATAACAAAAACAGATAGCTTAAGAACTATGGACTGTAACTGAAGGCAATCGTTTTTATTCAGTTTTGTGTATTAATATTTTTAACAATGTTCCCTGCTTATGCAACGTTCAAATCTATGTTTCAGGAACTGGACATACCTCGCACGATCACAATGCTGCACCAGCAAAGGGCGAACCTCATAGAGAACGTGCACCAATACAAGTTTCTACACCAAGTACTGTTGCACTATTTGAAGCAGTCGCGGCTTATCTAACACCGGAATAAGATTGTCTATGATCAACCCATAGACACTGTTTACTTTTATGTGTTCCGTTTGCACAGATAAATATTGAAAAGTTTTTAAAGAAAATGTTTTCTAATGTATGAAATACAAAATAAAATATGAATTTAATTCGATTGTATGTTAAGATTCCTCTTATAGAAGTTGATTACTAAACGGTGCTTTTTTATTTTTTTATTTGAAATAAATTTGTAAATGAATATAAAGAAATATGCACTTATTGTCCGAAATAAAGATGTACAAGTTTTAAAATTTTGAATCACTTGTTTAAAAAGAATCTGAATATACTATATATATAATTTTTGATATATAACAAATATTTTTAAATTAAAAGGACTGAATCTAAAGTCTCCTTAACTACATCTGCTATTTTCTAATCTGTATATTGTGTATTTATTAACTTTCAAAAAATGTGTATAGCGAATAAAAATGTACGTACGTTTGTACCACGTCGATACGATGGATTGTTTGATGAGTTTTATTAGTTTTATTAATTAAAATTTTTGAGCTTGCAATGTTAATGACTATATACTTAATACTTAAACACCGGCAATAAATTAAATTATTTAGGCTCTACTTGACCTTGCAATGTGTTTCCCAATCATAAAGGAAACTTGTAACCAAAGTCTGAACGCCAATGCATGCCCAACAAGACAATTTGAAAACTAAAACAAATATGTTATTTTACATAAACCTCATGTTTGTTCCGTCTCTACTGTCGTCAACGCATTATTGTCCCACTGCTGGACACGGGCCTTCTCTCAGAATTAAAGTTTTAGGCCGCAATCCACCGCGCTGGTCAAATGCGAATTGATAGATTTTTACTCCCTTTGATATTTTTTATTTAGAAAAATATTTTCCTTCGACGTATGGTAGTGATAATCAATTTCTAATACGCACATCATGTAATCGACCTCGAACCTTGACCTTCCGATTGAAAGACCGAGTTTCAACGATTAAGCTGTGTCTATTCTAGTTATTATTAAAAACTGTTTTTTTTTGTGTTTATAGTCATTTACAATGCAGATCGTATATCTAGAGTATTATTGTATCTAGGCAGGGGTCCTTAACTCGTGCCTGATGTAAAAACTAAAAACATGTATATTAGAGTATTCAAATATACGGTAAGTGCCTCGAGAAGTTTTTAAACAGTGTTTTATATATTTTTCAATTGCTTGAAACTGAATTTTTGATATTTTTTTCAAGTATTGTACGTTTTTGCTATATCTTATTTATATGATATTTTACATCTCAATTCGTATTTTTATACGTTCTTATGATAATCTTGTGATATCAATAGCAATACATCCCGATGGTGGTAACAATTAATGTGAAATCCCTCTGGTTAATGTATTTAAAAGAACATATTTAAAAAAATGAATGTTCCGCGAGTTTATTTATCGCATGTAGTAAACAATAGTTTACAAGACCGAGAAGTAATAATAGATATTTCTATCGTTTTCGATTTTTGTCTCTTTGTCTGTGTTTGAAATTAAATTCAACAAAAAAAGAACATAGTCCTATGAGGTAATATTGTTTTTATTTCGCCAAAGCTGTTACAATTTAAAGTGAGGCAGGATGCAACTAGTTCAGAGTGCGCCATTTATAAGTTCCTCGAAATTTCAAGTAGAAATAAACTATGTAAAGTGTTGACAAAGTTGTGGCGTATATAGAGCAGAAGAAAAAAATAATGATATTTGACAATAGCAGTTGATTTTAAAACGTAATGCAATAGAGCAAATGCTTTTAACCATTGTAAAATGTCAGCATGGTTCTCCCACTGAACTTCGTTGTGTGCACTATAAAACACACACCATAAAACATGATAACGTATCGAAAAATAAACGTTACGATTTTTTTTATATTCTCCTTTAGTTAAAAATAATCTCACCAATCCAATACATCCTGCAAAACAATACATTAATGTTCAATTTGAATGACGTTGTCGCTACACATTTATACTGAAGCAATAAGTCCACACAAAGTCTTGCGTATTATTAATAAAAACACGAGAAAACATCTGTTTTGTTGCATTTATAAACCTTTTTTTACATAAACAACTTACCTATTTCAACATACTGAAATATTTTATAATGTTTAGTCATTAAGTGTTAACCATGTGCCTTAAATCGGAGATTATTAGCGATCTGATCTTATCCTCGTGCCTTTTATTAGTGTAAATGTATACGTGTAATGTATAGTTTGATGTATGGTTAAAATATATTATGTGAAAATGAATGAACGCCTTTTCAGTATTGATTTAATTCAAATACAGTATTTTTTAAATTGAATTTTATATTTATGTTTTTTTTTGCCTGTGAGCAGAGATATTTTATACTTTAATTAAATATAATGTATACAAAATATAATGTATGTTTATAATGAAAGTGTTGTTTTCAGTCTGTGTACTTTTACATTTTTTAAACTAATATTTTTCTTAATTGAAAGGTACTACTTACTATAAAATATAATATACTAAAAGTCCATGAAAATTACAGTATATTTTTTATTTATGAACTACATACCTTCTTTGCAAGTTGTTAATATGTTTTTCAATTTTTGTACATGCACAAACATTGTTAAATTTATCATGTTGTTTGTTAAATATATTGTATATAAACAAAGCCTTTACACCTTTGCTACTGCCATACTTATTAACAAGTCATTTTTACAAAATATATATTTTTGTATAAATATACACATATCATTTTTCGTTTTCATTACAACTGGTGCAGTGGTGATATGCTTATCGTGTTATACTTTATTTGTATTAATTTTCAAATCTATTTTATCTAGTCGAAAGGCAGCTCCATATTATAGATAACATAGGTTATGATAGAATTTTTAAAGCACAAAATTACACTTAATACCTGTCAAACTAACCAAGAAGCTTACAAGCGCTATTGCAATACCGACGTGTATATATAAAAATATTTATTTTAAAATATTTCTTTGGAGGTTTTTACGTTTCGTAAAGCAATAGCTTTGAAATATACTTATATATATTTGAGAATTTATGCTACTTCTATAACATAAGCCTACTGTTTATTTATTAATAAGAATCATTTTCTCGTATTCCTTTTTGAAAATAGTAAAGAAAAGCACGTAACCGTACTGGAGCAGCTTGGAAAGTGTTCTTCCAACATTCTCAGGTGGTACAGAAGTAAAATAAACAGACCTTCGTAAATAACGAACCGTTTAGTGTACTGTAAGAAATAATTTAATATTATCATTATTCATGTGTTCAGTTGTAGCCATTTGTTAATGTGAGTTAATATTGTGTTTTGTATTTTATATAAGTTTTTATTTCAGTAAAGAGCAGAGCCATTGTTTTATTTCTAAAGATTCGGATCATTTAGAGAGATGTATTTTTATTTCACATATTAAAAATATTAAAGTTGCAAATAAGTGATGTAATTGTTACAAATTTTGAACATTACATTTACCAACCTTAACTTTTAAACGAAATATGTGTAAAGATTTTTTAAAGTTTTATATACATAAACGATTTTATTTTATTGTGTGATTAATTAATTGTGTTCTGCTCTATTTTGAAATTTGTCTTAAACTTTTGTTAGTGTCATGTGTGTATAAATCATTATTTATATTTTATATCTCAATTCGCAATAGATAATATTATTAATCTGATTCTTATTTTTGTAATTACTGAACATAATCAGAATTATAACAAAATTATAATCATAGTAACAAGATAATAATGTTACTAATGAAATTTAAACTGCTCATAAATATGAATTTTGTTTATAGTCAAATATAAAATGAATGTAAAATTTGTGATGTAAAAATAAATAAAATTAATACGAAAAGTATGTTTTATTTTACTTTTTAATAGCGTACTTTAAATTCTCTTTATATACACAATTGCTTGAGTTAGGTGATAGGTCCCATAAAAATTTAATGAAAGACAAAAAATGTTTACAATACAAATTATATTTCGGTAAAAAATTAAAATTATAACCTACTGATTACAATAACGCTCTCCGTTACGGGGGCGGGTAGTAGGACCGCGGGGGCGGCGGACCCGGCGGCCCGGGAGGGATGGGGCCGCGGGGAGTCATCGGCGGCCCTCGACTCATGGGGCCGAAGAAATTCGGTGGCGGCACATTCACCGGGGGGAAGCGAGCGGGCGGACCGGGAGGCGGTTCAGGGTACCCCATAGGTGGCGGGGGACCGGGGGGCATCGGCAAGCGCGCCGGAGGCACCGGCGGTATCGGCAGCCGCGACGGAATATTCGGAGGCGGAGCCGTATACACCGGGGGATACGTCGGAACCGGATACCCGGGGTAAGTGAACCTCATGTCCAACTTCGGCGGTTCCAGCTTAGGAATTTCAGCTCCGTTCTTAACCGGCGTGACCACGGGCTTAGCGATAGCGGCGACAGGTGATACGGAAGTGGGCGGTGTAACGGAGGGCTTCTTGTCGTTTTTTGGCGGCGGCTTGACGGATGGCGCGGTCAGCGGAGAGTCTCCGCCTGTAGCCTGCGGCTGCGGAGAGTACAAGTCCAGTACCTGAAGGTAAAACATAAGATATTAATAACACAATTGTTCTAATTAGTACACTTTGTATGAGATACAGAGAACTTAGATAAATACTAAGATTTGGACAGATAGCTACAAGCCTTGATCATTGAAAACTATAACATTTTGGTAGCAATTTAATTTTGTTCATTTCCATTTTGATTCTGGAGGCATGCTCCAAATAATTTATTTCCACAGAATAGGTTTACAGTTGTGAGATGTAGACATTTAGATTTTTTTCTATAACAAAGCAATATATAGCTATTATTAGGCACAAATAGTATTAATTGTGTAGTGTAATATAATTATTAATCTTACTAGTTCATGCAACCTAATCAATGAATATTGTGAAGTAGGTTCAAAGGTTGATATTGTCAATAACACTTTCTTCTACAATTTCTTCAAATATCCATACATGCAATAAAAGACATTCTACAATATATTTAAAGTTCTCATTACATTGCACATATTTTCCAAAAAGGTGGTTTGGAGGGTTGAGAATAAGAAATAATAGAAAATTTTATATTTTTTCCCTCTGAAATCACATCCAACCTAAACTACTGAACTTAAATTATCGGAAATAAGTACATAGTCCAAGTCTTCATTTTACATTCAGTTCTTGTGTTTTCTGATTCATCGAGCCCCAGGGTTTCTCAAAGTGGGGTACGCGTGGTAATAAGGTTAGATTCTATTCTGTCTGGGTATTTGTGTATTTGTCTTTGTTTCCATGGTACCCACACCACGGGAAAAATCCTAATGTGGGGCTATGAGTGTAGAAAGTATATACAATGGCACATAATATGTTTACAAATTTTAGTTCGTAAATAGCATTATTGTACAATAAGTACAGTACCTCATATTCTATGAAGATGTTACCTAACCTACAAATCATCATATACAAATGGATATGAAGCTTATGACACAAAATGTATCGTTAATATCATAATAGTGACACATTACAGCTGCAAACTGATGATCAATACATATTATCTAGAGCTCCGTACCCAAAGGGTAGAAACTCGACTCTAATACTACGACTCCACTGTGTGTCTGTCTGTGTCTTTCAACAGGCTGTATCTCATGAACCATAATCACTAGATAGTTGAAATTTTCACAGATGATGTATTTCTGTTGCCATTATAACAACAATAACTAAAAATATATATAAAAATGGAATTCAAGGGGGACTGCCAACAACAAACATTATTTTTAATGCTCAATATTAAGGCAACAGGTAGACTTGGGCTAGGCAACTTCAAATATTTGACATTGTGTGAAGTTAATATGAAATACATTGATGAATATATTACCTGATGACAGATATCTTCTAGCAGCTCAGTGGTAATGTCTTCAACAAACATGTCCCACCAGGCGTTGTGTTTGGGCGCACGCCCATTCCAGTCCACCACCTCGAACTTGCTGAGTTTCCCAGCCAGAAACATGAGGGCCACCGCAATCACCTCCGGCTCCCATTGAAGGCACAATGTTGTACATAAACTGTTAACACAAGACATGGTAATAATGATAACAAGTTGTACACTTATAGGCACTGGAATTTTATCTGTGACATGAGTGCCACGGACACAGATAAATATATAACTATGCAGACCCTTAAGAAAATTTGAATTGACCATTTATATGCAGGCAAGCCAAGCGAATCATATCCAAAGCAAACAAATTACAAACCAGTATAATAGCTAATGACAGTTTTCCCACAGTTTGTCAAATACTATCAATAATATTAAGTACTTTAATATAAAAAAATAGAAAGTAAGTAAACCAACTTCATTGTTTATGCATTTCAGACTTGACTTGCCATCTCTAATTTTCGGTAGCATTTTTATATAACCGTTTCTTTAGCACATAGAAATACAGAGATTGTTTTGACACACAATTTTAATAAGATTAAGAGGAAATTATTTAAGTTATATGCAATTACATTAGTAATAGATTGATACACACTTTTTAACATCTAAATAAATGTGTCTTATTGTCCTTTTGTGTGCAAAATTTGTAAAGCATATATGAAAATAAGGTTTAAAATAATTAAGTGCGACGAGTGTTACCTGTCGTTGACAAATGTCCACGCCATCTGAACCATTTTCTGCAACTTGCCCTTATCACCCTTCAGGCACTTGGCGTACTTCAGTAGGTACCCATAAGGGTGCTCCACCTGCAGATCGAACTTGATCGTCTGCAACAGGATCCTCTCCAGCGTCATCACTTCCTCCTTAGGGTCTTCACCAAACGTACTAAACTTTTCTTCACTAAGCAACATTTTGGCCATTTTAATTATATCCCTGCATTTCTTTGGAGTTTCCTCCACCTTACCCGCCAGTAGTAGGCAACAACATCCGGTTATATACCTCGGGAAAGTGCGAAACGAGTGGAACATGTAGAAACGATGGAAATAAACAACACCAGTCGCCACTGTATTATAACCTAGGTCCATCTTTGAGCCCGTGTCAATAATAAACCTCGCGCCCTCCTTTCTATACCGCGTCTCCGCTTCGTTACTGATTCCATCGCGAAAAGACGGCGTATTCTGCAAATCCTTCTTGTCGTAGTACCAATAAGGCATATTTAAAGCTAAATTAAAACAATAAAATTAATATGCTAAAACTAAGCCCTTCCGTCATTTATTTGCAACTGGTGACAGATTGCTGCCACTGCCAGTGCCACAAAGCATAGATTAAGAACTTTTTTGTTGAAGGCAAAAGTAATTATTTATACGTCCAGACAAATATAAATTCCTCGTAATAAATACTTCAATACTACTAAAAGATTCGAGATATAGTAGATTGTATATTGTGAATTGATTATATTTCTTAATCGTCAGAATTAGTTATTAATAGTAACTTATAATAAGATTATTAATATTCGGAACGACAAGCATGGGGTATAAAATTAAAGGCCAAAAACAAAAAAGCTTGCCAGGTGCGAGTCGGACTTACATTTTGTTTTTGATATCTTTTTTACCAAAAAATACGTTCTAATAGAAACTTTATTCGCATATTCTCTAATGTATTACAACACATCGTACTACTACAACAAATCGTAATATAAATTTAATTTCAATTATTTAACGAATAATTTCATTAAAATTGCCATCTTGTGTTGAAAGATCCATCTGCAAGGAATTCTCGATAAGTTAAAAAATAAAAAAAGCGACATCTATCACTACGATGTTGAAATACTTTGACTCTACATTTGGGATCTAGTGCCATCTAAAAAACACAATGTGCGACATTTAACTTTAAATTTGAAGTCAAACAATAAAATCAAATCAGTTAAAAATAAAACCACGATTGTTGTATGGAAACCTCTCTTAAATAGTTTTTTTATTCTGTTTTTAGTCTTTGTTGATGGCAAAGGAGGATCTCCGCCAGGATAGGTGATCATGCCTGAGGAGCGGCCGTGCTAAGACAGTGTCTGTTCAGAACTTGTATATTGATATGCAGGATATTGATAAACACCGATAGCGTGATTCAGAATGCGCTGGCGCCATCTCTTGATGAGTAGCCGGAGGTCGCCACAGTTGTTATTGGCAACAGAAATCCAAAATCTATGAAATTAACAACTGGATAGCTGATCACGGTTTAAGAGATACGGTCTAGTGACAGACAGACGTACAGACTGCACGAACAGATGGACAGCGGAGTCTTAGTAATAGGGTTCCGTTATCCTTTGGGTACGGAACCCTAATAATTACCAGTTATTTTTTTATTACTAGGAATTTTATAAGAATTATTAACTTGAATGTGAGACTAAGATAAGTATATCGGCCAAAAATCCAAAGCTGTAACGATGTATTGCCCTAATCTTAATATAATATAATCATCAAACCTTTATATTTTTACATCAAAACCAAGTTTCATAGTAATATTCATGATTTACACAAATAGAAACAACTGTATGATATCCCGTTATTTTTCCGCATATTATCAACTCATGACTATTAAGTTGTTATTATACTAAGTACTCATCAGATTGAGGAATACTCAAGAATGTAAGACGTAAAGTTCATTAAATATATAAATTATCCGATAACAATATAATTATCCCTGAAAATATGGGTTTCATCAATTACGATGTTTTCATGGAAAGCGCGCATGATGTTCTTATTATCCATAGTATAATTATTATGCTTTGTAATGTAATATTGATATATTGAAATCATCAAATATTGTCTTAAACATACCATGAGGTATGTTTAAGACAATATTTGAGGATTTTGCGCTGGCTGATATCTTATCACGTTTATTGTTGTTATGGGTTGAGATTCTACGTAGGTTTTGTTGGTGATAAGCGACGTGCTTAATAAGTAGTCGCTAAAAATATTTCATTTCAATCACTTTGTCAATGACCAATTGCTATTAATTAATAAAATAAAGCTACATTAAAAATATTTATATTTTTTATAAAATTGCAAAATCCAAATCAAGTTTTATCAACTGCACATTACAAATCATGATCGTAAACGTGTATGATACCGATGCAATACACAACATTTTATTATGAAATGTACAATCGAATAAGTTTGATATTAGGCACGTCACATAAGTATAAGGCCATGCTCCTTATCGGACTTGCTAATCATTTGCTGTAAACATTAATTTGAATGAATATAGTCACAGTACGCGCAGTGCTCGAGTCGTCTCGGCGGCCTCATATCTGTAACATGGCGCTTAAACGTGGTGTGAGTTTTGTGCGACTGAATACTTTACGACAAACAATCAGAGTAAGTTTGTTTTTGACAACAAGTTAATATAATTCCTCAAAAATATTTGGAATAAGTCTCAGATAAATAGCCAGGGAATTTTGTGTACATTTACAATAGATACGAAGTTTAGATGCGTTACTAAGTTCGTTTTAAAACGGTACATTTTATGTCGCATACAATAATAGTCGCCCTTGAACTTTTTGGCTTTAATTTCACGGTTATTAACTAATTTTGCAGAGAATAATAAACAAATTAAAACCCATCAAATATGAATCGGCTGGGAATGCTCAGTAGGTATTTTTAACATGATAAGGTTTTTAATCGCTTATATGACGCAATGTAGATGTGGAAAATTGTATCAAGTCGAAAGACATGGGTTGCTGTAGGTATTGCTTTATTTTTAGATATTTTAAACTTCATTATTTTTTAATTGTTTATACTAATGATGTAATACATAATGATGTATGTTGTATTGAATAGAACAATGACTTGAATTCGTTAATATTCGGTAATATTATGGGGGTATAGGTATTATGTACACTTAATTTTTTAAATACTTTAGAGAGTAACTTAGAAAAACAGACGAATATGCGTCAGTAGATAAATAATAAGGGGTTGTCTTTACAATGAATCAAAAATAGTAAACTATTTCCGAAACCGAATTCTTAACAAATATTTCTATAAGATATTTTTATTAATATCAATTATATGGTCACAATACTTTACTTACTGTTTTTAGCTTCTTTCAACTCACACAAATCCGGATGTTGCACAAAATGGCGGTAAGCTTGCAGCGTTTCCGGGCGCCAAAGCACCGTATGTCACAGAGATGAAATTCCTTAACGAAAATAGTTACGACCCCATCCCCATCTATCGTGTAATAGACAACAATGGAGAAGTTATCGATAGACGCGAGGAACCCAGTATCGATAATGAGAAGCTCCTAAATATGTACAAAACTATGGTCCAACTAAATCATATGGATAAAATATTATACGAGTCTCAAAGGTATAGTATATAAAATACAATTTATTATGATTTTTTTAAATCAACTTTAGAAATGAATGAAACGTTTCCTAAGATTTGCCCAGCGAAGATCAATGGAGAAATGGAGAATGTTCTAAGCCATATTCCATAAACCAATAGACAATCTATCTCCAACCTTCAAGTATTTATTGATTTATATGTTTCGCCTAAGAACTAGATATATTCAATTAAGAAATACTCAAATATTAATAAGACATAATTATCGGTAACTAAACGTATTTCTGAAAATATGCCCTCTACAACATACGCAAAAGATACCTAACTACCAATAGTATTGTTTTTCTGTACACTTAGTACGCATTTATTACGTATCTTTTAAACAATCATTGCATTGCATTGCATGCATGCAATGTGACGACAATTAACGACCCGCGTGGCCGAGCGGTCACCATACCGATGTAACGTGCAGTGGGCCCCGGTTTCGATCCCCGGCCAGACAGGCATTTGAATGATTAGTTTAGATTTCTGTTCTGGGTCTGGGTGTTAGAGTATTCGTCTTTGTATGTCCATGGCACCCACGACACAGGAGAAAATCCTAGTGTGGGGCTATGAGTGTAGAAAGCGTCTTTATTACGTCTTATTAATGTACATTACATGCTTACGTTTTCATTTTCGGACATTGCAATGTAATTTGCAATTATTTGTGCAAACGTATGCAATGATTGTTGTGGCAGATTTACACATATGCCGCTTGTAGGCTATCCTATTCAGTGCCGCCGAATTATTAATTTAAGTCAGCGAAAAATATGGTCGTCCTATCCAGGTTCTGCCTCCCTAGTCTGCTCCAGTCTACTAAGCCTTGTAGGAAATCTGCCTCTGAATGATTGTTTTGAGATAACGTTATAAACTCTTACCAAGAGTTACTGACTATGAATATTTAGTTGCTTTAAGATTTTGTTTAGCTCCAGGTTTATTTCGTTTTCACATTACTTTAAGTAGAAAAGGATTGTCCTCTTTCGCAGCACTTAATTTACTTTTTTTATCCTTTATATATATTTCATTTATTCATTTATCATTTCAGACAAGGGCGTATTTCCTTCTACATGACTAACTATGGTGAGGAAGGCATCGCCGTCGGTAGCGCAGCAGCTTTATCCCCTCGAGACTTAGTTTTTGCCCAGTACAGAGAAATAGGGGTGTTGTTGTTCAGGGGAATGACCGTGACAGAGTTGATCAATCAGTGTTACGGCAACCACGAAGACCCAGGAAAAGGAAGGCAGATGCCTGTACACTTTGGGTCTCAGCAGCGAAATATTGTCACCATTTCTAGTCCTTTAGGTGAGATGAGTTTGCACATTTCTTTCGTTTAAAGCAGTAATCGAGTAATCGAACGTATTTCAGTCTATGAAGTTGGGTTGGATAGTACAACTAGTGTTGTTCGACGGGATTAGTACCACCGCCACGTCTATTTCTAACGTGAAGAACAGTTATTGCGTTTTGGTGGAAGGGTGTGATTGTCGGCTCACCATATAGACCATGTTAGTCCTTGGGATTAGCACTGCATCTGTAATCGACTTCAGATAGAACCCCGATTCTATTTAAAGTTTCTTACAGATGAGCTAATCTTAACTTTTATAACGAATTCGGTAACGGTTTCGAAAAGATTTTTATTCCGAATATTCGATAAATTCGGATACCATTACGGAGTTCCATACACCCCTGTATTCCAGCTACACAGATGCCGCAAGCGGTGGGCGCCGCGTACGCCCTGAAGCGGGTCCCGGACAACGATCGCTGTGTCATCTGCTACTTCGGGGACGGCGCGGCCTCGGAGGGGGATGCCCACGCCGCTTTCAACTTTGCTGCTACGTTGGACTGCCCGGTTATATTGTTATGGTATGACAAATAACAAATATTAACTTTTTATATTTCGAGTACCGCAAAGGCTCCTTATATAACGCGATTGCGGAATCACGGTTAACGCATAAGGAACTTTGACTGTACTTAACAAATCGCTGATTGAATTAAATAATAGCACAATAAATTCGAAAATTTATAGAAGAATCAGACAAAAATTAAATAAAGATTTTGGTTCTATCATTTTTAAGAATAAAGTTAAAATAGTATATATTAAAAGGCGACCATTTGCAGCACGAGCAGCGAGGCGTTGCATTTGCAGCACTAATTATTCAGTTCGCTTAAAAGACTGTATCTGTAAATTACAATCGATTAATTTTATATTATGCGATTGTTCGTACAAAGCACAGAAATGTTATAAGCATAATTTATGTATATTCGATATAATGACAATAAGATAAATAACGCTTTCTACACTCATATCTAGAAAGATTTCTAACATTTAAAACGATGCGAAATCTTTCTGATCTGAGAACCTGTCTCCAACTTGAGCGAAAGCTTATTTAACCTAAAATAACAGAACACATTGAAATCCACATACACTGCTCCTCATAAAGCCTTACAATAAAAGACGTTTAACAATACACAGTAGAAACAACGGCTACGCGATCTCAACGCCGACAAGCGAGCAGTACCGTGGGGACGGAATCGCAGCCCGAGGGCCTTCGCTGGGCATCGCAACGGTTCGTGTGGACGGTACCGACACCCTCGCCGTGTACAACGTTGTACAACGCGCCCGGGAATACGCTGTGGGGAATAATAAGCCTGTGCTTATTGAGGCCATGTCGTACAGGTGAGAGCATGTGTGTAGGGTCGACTATCCTCCGGGTAGGGCTGTTGCCTTTTTTCAACAATTAAAGTTTATTAGCAATTAGAGGTAAAAAAGATCATAGCGTGAAAATTGCTGACCCAAGGTAACTTTTAAAGTGTATTGAGAGGAATGCAAAGGCAGCGAATAAAATCTATCCAGATAAGCTTTGACTATTTAGTATACAAGTAGGAAATGAACGTGAAATTCACCGGATAGTGAGCGACCACTGCCACTCATGGACGAATGTATTCTACCTCGGATATGATTGGAATCCTACCTAAAGCCAGGCTTTACAACTGGTACTATTTAATTAACAATTTATCATTAACATACTTACTCATTTTAGTTTTTTTTTTTTATATATACGACTGAAGTAGCTAACCAACGTGCAGTTCACCTGATAGCAAGTGGTCACAAATGCATTGCTACTCCCAAGGTCTCAGATGATCGCCTCATATGTACGTGAGCCCAGAATTAGGTGTGGCGGTGGTACCTCCCCCGGTTGAACATTATCGTTCTAACGGCTTGTAAAAAAATATCTGACGTCACCTACTACTAGTTCATAATGTGTGACATTAAGTTTATATTTACAGAGTAGGACACCATTCCACGTCAGACGAAAGCAGCTCATATAGACCCATCGAAGAAGTTGAGCAATGGACCAAAGAAGAAAGCCCTATTCAAAAATTAAGACTTTATATTGAACAAAAAGGTACGTCGGGACATTGTAACATAAATGTTCTCTATTACTTAAGATTATCCTATTTTTCTAATAGAAGTAGCAAACAAGAATGCTGTTCATCTCATAAAGAGTGGTTAATTGCCATCGTCACCTGTAACTTCATATAAAACAGGGGTTCTACCTGAAACTGATCACCATCAACTATTTCTACGGGGCACAAAGAGTGAAAGTGTCCGGAAAATATTAGGGCTTTAACTGAATATTGAACAACTGTGTACTCTTAAAATAAAATAGAATAGCACCTATCGTAATCAAAATTGCGACTCATATTCATGAAGCTTTATTTATTTTTATTTACACATTCACAGGTCTATGGAACACAGACGCTGACAAGGAGTTCGCAAAAGAAGCTCGGAGTATTGTCCTTAAAACAATGCAAGAAGCTGAAAAAAAGAAACGGCCGCATTGGAAAGAAATGCTCGAAGACGTATATTATGATATGCCTCCTCATATTCAGTAAGTATAATTGAGAAGTTTCATCCCGTCCCATATGTAGGTATTTTCAAATAAAACAAATATCCAAGGTTATTAGTGTCATAAAATATTTTAAAAAGTTGGTTATGATAAAACTGGTTGCTGAAAAACTTCTATGATTTTTCTTCATAAGATTTTATCTGTCATATATATGAAAAAAAAATGTCACTAAATCAAAAGAAAAATACATCATCAGCCGTTTATCGAGCTGATGATGTATTTTTCTTTTATTATGTATTCAAAGCCCTTCAATTTAAATATAATGAATGTATGTATTTTTTATAAATACCTTGATTGTTTCTTTTTTCAGGAAACAAATGCAACAAATGGAAAAACACTTGAAGAAATATGGAGAACATTATCCCCTTGACCAACATCAAAGCGACTAATAAGTAGAAAAAGTTAATAAATCCCTAAATTATACGTTTTTATATTGATAACAATAAATGATATAATATACCGTTTCATTTTTTTATTATTTTATTCTTTTATCTACACGTGAACCAACACTAACATGGACTTTTAGAAAACAATAGGGTCAACCTCAACCCTGTCTCTTAACACGATGTTTTTTACATCATCGTAATAAATTAATTGTTTTCTATATAATTATGTAAAACCAATCTTATAGTTATATTATAAAATAGTAGGGGTATGCGAATAATTCGAATTTACGAATAATTCGTCCCGAATTGAATTCGGAATCGACGAATCATTGGAAGTTTTTCGAATTATTCGAACTAATCGCAATATTTCGAATATTCGAAATTTCGAATTATTCGACTCGAACGGTATTCGCACACCCTTGCAAAATAGCTAAAGGTGAAACAAATATTATGTATGTAAATAATAGACTGTATTTTGAAAAATATTCAATACACTCGTATTGTAATGTAAACACTGCTTAATAAAGGATACATGGCTTTGCATAACATTATACATTTATAGGTAAAACTAAATAACAAAAAGTATAATTAAAGGGTGGAAGGAAAAAAATCATTTTCTAAAAAAATATTAATGTTAGGCTAAAAGCAAAAAAGCCAAGGCACTAAAAAGCAATTTAAAAAACATTAGTGTCATTAACTGTCAGTGTCACAATTATAGTTGTATGAAGTTCATGTGCGATTGTGCGATAACATTGTAATGTAAATGATAAGTCTAATATAATACATTAGAAACATATATTATATATTAAATATCACCAAAATGTCAGAAATATGCCGCACAGATGTTACTGCCGTTAAACTATACAAGGAATTCATATTAGCTGGTAAGGAATGAGGTTATACACTTATGCTTGCTTATATTTTATTATTTTACTAATAATATATTAAAGAAAGCGTGAGAAGAATTTCAATATGATGAATTTAAGAAGTAGTATATGTATACTGCATGCTCTTTTGTTACTACAATTTTCCTAAGAAAAAAATTTACTCCACTGAAGTCGTGGGTAAGTTTTCTTATAGCGCCTATGTTACATATTTAAAAATGTAATTTTTTTTTCAATATTATAATCAAAATAAATATATTTAGATTTACAAATGTGAAACATTATGCATAGTTCAATAATCAAGTAAAAAAAATTGTGCAACTTGTTTTAATTTCAGGAATTGGAAGTTGGATAAATATATTCGATAGAAAATTTATGCAATTGGTACAAAAGATACATGTTTTAAATGGTCAAAAGATATATCATTTTGTTCTGTCGGATAAGAATGAAATATTAGTGATTGGTGGGAAGCAATTTACTATAATATCGTGGGATAATAATGAGAAGATTTTTGTTAAGTACTTTGAACTGGTTGTGTGTAATGATTGGATACACTCCGGTGTGTGGGTGAGAGATGGATGTGTTGCATTGTTAACAGCACACAATGTTGTACAGGTAATCATTGCTATATTTTTTTTATAAGATTGATGAAGTGGGTTTGCCAGGTGGTAGAACCAATATAGTTCGTCCCGGGAGGTACCACAACCAACTTATTTCTAGCGTGAAGCAGTTCTTGCGTTTCGGTGGAAGGGTGCGGTTGCCGGCTCACTTTTATATGAGGCAACCATCTCAGTCCTCGGGAGTAGCAAAGAATCTGTGGTCAACTTCAGATAGAACCCCTGTTCTATATGAAGTTGGTTAAAAATATCTATGGGCTGCTGGCGAGTTTGCTACTTCACATTTATATAAAAAAAAAATGTATGTGTGTGCCACCCATGGACATCTTCATATAGAACAGGACTTCTGTCTAAACTCAATCACCAATGAGTTTTTTTACATATTTTTTCTTTTTTTTTAGTTTTTTTACTTTACTCACCAAGATTGCTTCATATGACACTGAGCTACCAACCACAACTTTTAACCTGAAGATAGAACTGCTTAACACTAGAAATAGGTGTACTGGTTGGTACTTCCCTATTCAACCTCATTTATGCTACCACCTGGTATTATTTATTATGAATGATGGCAAATTTCATTATGATTTTTATAATTTTTATTTTTTTTTGGTTGTATACCGTAGTTATTTATTGTTATGTGGATTTCAGAAATGGGACACTGTACAAAGATCTATGTTATCTGAGCACATCAGTACGGAGAACTCAATCCTATACAGTGGTCTCTTGTTGCCCATTCAGGATGATATTCTGGTGTTCAGTGGTACTGTGTTCTCCCAAGTGTTGATACACAGGTGTGGCAGGGATGAAGTGCTACATACCTTGAAGGGTCATAAGGTAACTAAGTTTTCTATTATTATCATATTTATTGAGGTGTTTTTGACATGAAGAAGGAAAAGGTGAAAAAACTGCATTATCTATACTAATATTATGAAGCAGTTTGTTTGGTCTAACGCACTAATCTCAGGAACTACTGGTTCAAATTGAAAAAATATTTTTTGTGTTGAATAGTAAATTAAACATTATGTTTGTTTGTTTTTAATAGATTGTTCTATAATAAACCCAGGTGAAACTGCATGGCACTGCTAGTAATTAATACATATTTTTGGATAGCATTACTTAGAGGTAATCCATAAATTATGTGAGGTGATTGGCAGCTCACCGTCCTCCCTTGATAAGATATATTGAGATTTGTCTCAAGCCAACAAACGTCTGACTTAATTGAATCTAGTTTTTTTTTTGCAATTTGCACAGTTTTTTGAGGAATAAAATAACATCATATGAAGCCAAGAACTCCAATATGTGAGATTGGTTCAGATTCAACTTAGGTTAAAGTCAATATATCAGATGCTTATAATACTAGTTGATATTTTCTTTTTCACAGGGTGTGATTTTTTCAGTATCTTGCTATCTCCAAAAGAGTGTTATAGTAACAACATCAGATGACAGAGCTGTAAGAATATGGCAACTGCAAAATACCACATCTTTCCTTCCCAACTCTATTGGTTACTGGGAAAATGTAAACATAACTTGCATACATGAACTGTATGGACATTTAGCTCGTGTTATGAGAAATTGTATAAGAGATGATTTTTTTATTTCAATTGGTGAAGATTCATGTATTTGTTTCTGGGGCTACAATGGTAATCTTTTAAGGAAAGTTGCAAGTCATCAGAATGCTTGCATCTGGTCTTTAGATGCTGATGACAAGCATTTGGTGACTGGTGGCGGTGATTCTGGTGTAATCTTACATCCAATATCAATGGTCTCGGAATATGGAAAGAATGAGGTTGTAAATGCTGAAGTTGCAAATGCAAAGAAAGTTGTATTTACTGCAAGAAGAAATATTATCATTTTAACTGAGGATCAATTGGTTTACTACGATGTTTCCGCTAAATCAAGTACGACATTGAAATTAAAACATGAATCCACATGTAAATTGATAAGTATATCGTCTTGTAAGCAGATTGTAGCTGTAGTTGATATGTTTGGGAAGTTAGATGTATTTATAGAATCTTGTACAGGTGAACCAAGCATTCAAAATTTCATAGATACGAAACTACATCTTGGAAAGATTTTATTCATGCAATGGACAGGAAACAGACATTTAGTTTTGTGTTCAGAAAACGGAATAATTACAGTTTTAGCTTCTAGAGATAATTCTGTAGATTTATATGCAAACTTCATCTTGCCTCCTTGCAAAGAACGATGGTTGACAGCTGCGGCGATGAATTTGAACAAAGATGTGCTGGTTGTTGGAGATAGGTGTGGTTCTCTCCACGTATATATCACGGGCCAGAAAAATCCACTTAAAACGTTTAAAAAAGTGCATGGGAGATATGGCCCAACATCAATCAATTTCGAGTCTGGTAAGATTGTGACGACAGGTAGATGTGGAACTATTAAATATTTTGCGGTAGATAATGAATGTAACGTTAACTTAATGTCTAGTCGCAATTTTGAGTTTCAATGGATTGAAAAGTTTGTTGATAAAGAAAAGCGTTATATCAGTGGATTTCAAGAACGAATATTTGTCATTTACGACATGAGGAATAATTGTAAATTGCTGGAGGTTGCTTGTGGCGGAGGACATCGCTCGTGGGATGTTATACGCTATATTGAAAAAGTAGATGATTCTTATGAAGAAATTATAAAATTTGTGTACTTAAAGAATTCTAATATTAACCTTCAAACTTTTGAATTATACAAAATCGTTTCTAAGTATGTCTTAAATGGAACACATTCCAAAGAAATTAATTGCCTAAAGACCTATGTAAGTACACTAGATGATTCTACTACATTTTATTTATCTGGTGGCGAAGACACTTCGCTGAGAATATCAAGTATAAACGCAAACGAATTTAGAGATGAAGTTACCTTTAAAACATTGTCTAGTGTGAGAACATTGAAAACTACTTTGATTGAAAATGATAAGTTATTATTAGTCTCCGCAGGCGGAAGAGCTCAAATATGTATTAAACTACTACGATTTCATAAAGACGATAATAAAATGCAAGTAGTACTAGAAGAATTAACTGATTATCTAATTAAAGGGACAGATAAAGAGAGGAAAGGGAATCAAACATGGAGGAATTGCTTGATTGATTTTGATCCAGAAACGAGAATAATGGATGTAGATATAATTAAATGTGATGATAGCAATTTTATCATTGTAGCTGGATGTTCTGATGCTTATCTGCGTGTGTTTGACTTTAAATATGATGGCAAACATGCTGTTTTAAACCCTCTCCAAGACTTAAGACAAAATACTTGTATACTAAAAACGCATAGTTTTGTATACCACGATAAAATAATATTAATAACGTGTACAACCAGAGGAATTGTGACATTTTGGGAGATAAAGAATGCAAATCATTTAGAAAGTCTACAATTAAAACCTTATTTCTCACTTCAAATACATCAATCTGGAATAAATAGTTTAGCATGTAAAGTTATAGATCAGGACATTTTACTAGCAACTGGAGGAGACGATAATACTCTTCATTTAAATTTAATAGAAGTAAATGAAGAATTTAATACAGATGTAAAATATAAATGGATGTTAAATACATTGCACTGTTCGCAAATAACAGGATTAGAAATTATAGATGACCTTATTGTGACCACGTCTATAGATCAACGATTAACGATGCTCCGATGGGAAATTAGTGATGGTATTAAATGTAGATTTGTCTCGCAAGTGTTCAGCGATGTTGCTGATATACAAGGAATGGATGTTTTGAAGTATGATAGGTAAGAAATTGTGATTATGTTTAAGCAAATGTTGACCTTTACAAGTTTATGAAATTTTTTGGTGTTAATACTTATTTTTTATTTATATTTGTGAAGTACCAATACATATTGGTATAAATTATGATCTCTCATAAAGAAAACCAACTTCAAATGAAAATCATGCATCTTTAACTTTAAAGCAGTAAATGAATACATTTTTTTAAATCTTCATACTTGCGATCCCTGGCGTATGCTCATTTTTTGTTGGGATGAGATGAGAAGGGTTTCCCTTCTTTACAATCCAGCCGAAGCTTTGAAAGAATTTGATTGGGAGAAATATCTTCCTATGGAAAAGAAGATTGAGAGGACTTGATCCTCTTAAACATCTCATGATAGCGTCACTACCTTTCAAAATAGTCTAAAACGTATGTGTCAAAACACATTTAATTATTAATATCCAGATTGAAGAAAATTCATTACGTAGTAACAGTAGTTTGTGACAGCCTTTAAATTTCATTAACATATTATAACATTGAAGTACCAAACTAGTATGCACTTATGGAGTGCATCTGATGGTAAGACCATTACCGCCCATGGACATCTGTAAACAGTTTAGTAGAGAACAAGGGTTTAGTCTTAATTCAACCATAGATGATTGTAATGGTCGCTCATATGAATTTGAGCTCGGAACCACATCCTTCCACCGCAAGAACTGCTTTACGCTAGAAATAGGCGTGGCGGTTATACCTCCCCCGTCGGACTATACCCGTTCGATTACCTTACATGACATTGGATTTTCCCTTACATGTTGCTATAATTACATAATAATATGTTAAATAACTTAATAATCACAGTGCATCTTTGTTTCCAGTGCATCAATAAAGGTATGCGTGTTCGGTAAAGGTTTTGAAGTGATTTCAATGCCTAGACCTTCTCAGTATCTAATCTGGAGACAGCATCAGAAATTTCCGATACGTAAGTTACATTACTGATATTGTATTTGTATGCTTATCGAACTGTATGGTGCGAGAAGTACCTACTAGCGACTTTATTTTTTTTCCCGACTCCATCAGAAGGAGAGGAATTTTTTCGAGCGTATGTATGTAACTATGTATGTATGTATGTATGTTTGTTTGTATGTATGTTAATTTCTTTGGCACGCCAAACGGATTGCCGGATCATGACATATGGCATATCATCTCAATCGTCTCAGTTTGCAGTGACATAGGGTATATGGTTTTTAAAAATGGCGCTTGCATTTTGTGGGAAAAGGGGAGGAGAAGGGACGACTTCTTTACTGTCACGACAATATGGGTATCAAATGAAAGCTAGTTAATAGAATAAAGAGAAAATAGGTTTAAAGTTTTTTTGTTTTAATGTTTTTTAACAATGTTACTTTAAACTAACATTTAATGTAGGTAATGTTAGTTTAATTGTTACCACGTTTTTATTAATTCGAACATGTAATATATACACAGGTGAAATAATCATGAAGAAAAAAGACAAACCGCTAAGTTGCTTGCGGGTTGTGCATTACATTATTTATAACCGTTACTGCGTATTATATAATTTCTGATTCCGTAGAAGAAAAAACAGCTTGGAATCGAGCAATAATACATACTTCCACAGTTAATTAATTTAATATCAAAACAAATCTTGCCAAACAAGCCTAACGTTTAGTCTAAGGTAAGATAATGATAGAGGCGTAGCTACCGGAGGGCTAGGCGGGGCACTGTGTCGGGGCCCTCTAGCTCAAGAAACTAAAATTTTTTTTGTCCCACATTCGGATGATAAATGAACCAGATTGTTTTATTGGGGCCGTAGTTTATTTTTTGCCCCAGGGCCTTTGGTTACGTAGCTATGCCACTGATGGCACCTATTCCAAGGTGTTTATATCATTATATTGCATGTAACCTACATTTCCAACATTGTGTGATATGGTAATCTCAGTTTAATCTAGGTTCTAGAACGCTGTAAAACAATTTATTGTAAATAGGTTTTATCATATCGAGATTTACGTTTAGGCTTAATCAGGGATGTTATGCAGCTCCATAACAGTATCCGAAAATATCGGATCACTAATAAAAATGTATTTAATACCGGATCGAAATTGTATATAAAAGCATCAGAGTAATTTTAATAAAACTAGGTTTCATATTATTCTTTTTCTTTATATTGTATTTTCTTTTTTATAGACATGTGTTTATTAAAATATAATACAAGAAAAAATATTTACAAAATGTACATATATACAAAAAAGCAAAACAAAAATATATCAACAAAAACACTACCATAAAAAATTACTGGCTTCGCAGTCTCTGGGCAAGGTTCCCAAGATGTATGTTTTTTTTATGTTCTTGATATTATCTATTGAGTTATGAGATCAAATTGAATACTTTAAAACTAAATAAATTAAACCAATTAAACCAACCTACTCTTCACTACACAACTGAAAGAGGCAAAACCATACACCTCATTTTAAATCATAGACATTAGACACCAAGTAATGACCATTTATAAAATTTATTTTTTAATAATCTCATTATATTTTTTATCTGAAGTAGCAAAGGAGCAGTCCACCTGTTCACAAGCGACCACTATCGCTCATGGACATCTAAAACAACTCCACGTACACCAGGTTTTATCTGAGTGAATTAGACGCGTTGCACTTCTAAGAATTAAGATGTTCACACCTTTCAAACAAAGCGCATTAACTGATTGGCGTTACATAGATGTGTAACTGTAGTATCTCCTTGGTAGAACTCTGGTTCTACCACCTAGAAAATGTATATTTGTGATTGTATTTAATCCAAAGCTCTTATTTGCAACCTCTTTGTTCTTATTACCCCACTGCGTCAGAAGGAGCGTAATGTTTTTTAAGCGTTAATGTTTTTTAGCGTAATGTAATGTTTTTTGAGCGTATGTATATATGTAGGTATGTATGTTTGTTTGAATCTATGTCTACTTCTTCGGCACGCGTTACAGTCCATTCGTCTTGACGGATTGAATTAGAATCGTCTCAGCTTGCATAGTGATATAGGCTACATAATTTTTAAAAATGGCCCCTGGAATTAGAGGAAAAAGGGGGAGGAACGATTTTTTTTTACTATTACGACAATATAGGTATCAAATGAAATCTAAAAATATATTGTTATATAAAATTCTCGTGTCACAATGTTCGTTCCCGTACTCCTCCGCAACGACTTGACCGATTCTCATGAAATTTTGTAAGCATATTGAGTAGGTCTGAGAATCGGCCAACATCTATTTT
>DWNE01000028.1:0-47645 GCA_018249875.1 Cecropterus toxeus
AATACACAAACACCCAGACCCAGAACAGAAATCTAAACTCAACATTCATATTTCTGTCTGGCCGGGAATCGAACCCGAGACCCACTGCTCGTCAGACAAGTCTGGTGTCCGCTCCGCCATGCGGGTTATCATTAGACTAGAATACTAGATAGCGATGTACCTCTTTGTAAATCACGGTTACGAATTTTAATTCGCAGCTTGAATAAGAGCTGAAGCTTATATGCGAAATAAAATGGTATACACGAATATTGGTTGTAGTGATTCGAATTCGATTTTAGTAAAAGCATAAATCTTATTACACTTTTATTAATTTAATATTTTATTGTTATTATTATTATTATTCACTGTAGTATGTGAATAGCTCATACACACTTTTTTATTTTCTTCGTCTTTTCTCCTAAAATCTTCTTGGAAACATGGGGTACTTCGAGATGTATTGTTATTAGGTTTATTATTATCTATTATTAAAACCAATTGCCTATTAAAATTCAATAACAATGCCGTTCGTTGAGGGTTTACGAGTTTATATTAATTGTCGATGAACTCCAGTTGATAAATGTCTGACAATTAAATTTTAATTGTAAACATGAGTGACATCTCAATAAGCGTGTAATGTAACATTTCTGAAACAAGCATTACAATCGATCAGCGGCAACAGACCGCGGTCCGGATACGGACAGGAAAGGTCGGAGGGTTAACTATATGCATATTCTGATATTGATACTGTATTTTCTGAATACGCTAAATTCAGAAAATACATAATAAATATACCTACATAGGCAGATATTCTCGTTTATATCAAGGTATTGACGAAGGTACGAGAAACGATTCAAAAACGTGTACTAAACACTTTCTACATTCATAGTTCCACAGTAGGATATTCTCCTGTGGCGTGGGTGCCATGAACATACAAAATACAAATACACAAACACCCAGACCCAGAACAGAAATCTAAACTTATCATTGACATTTCTGTCTGGCCGGGGATCGAACCCGAGACTCACTGCGTGTCAGACCGGTATGGTGACCACTACGCCACGCAGATCGTCAAAACGCGCATACTGTGTATGCTATAGAGCATACACGACTTTATAATGCTAATTCGTATTCATTAATTTGTACCTTGTTAATGATAGTGCCCTTAAATAAATAAAAACTGCACTACACTAGTACACTGTAAGGAATAGCCAAAAATGATAACAAAAAGTGGAATGTACATGGATACATGTAGCAAACAAGATAATTACATAATGCTATAGGTCACCATCCTTCTTAAGTCTGTAAAATAGCAGATAAATAATGTATACTAAAGTAACCCTGAAACCGAGGATCAACTAATTTTCAGCTAAGACAAGAGCAACTTAAAGGAAAACTTATTATTCTTAAACTTTATATGAGGCGTCCATCTTAGTCCGCAGGAGTAGAAACGCATCTGTGATTGAGTTCAGATAGAACCCCTGTTCTATATGAAGTTCCTTACAGATGTCCATGCTCGTTTGCTACTTCAGTTGGATATAATAACTGAGCTTTAAAATTAACCCAATCGAATACTGCGTCATTTATGATAAATTATTTTCGACTATTTAGTCGAAAATAATTTGCCCAATATGAAATACTGCGATGTGTTAATCGATCGCACTGTAGGTAGAATGATAATTTAGTCACGATATTTTGTTTATTGTAGCGAAAATCTGTGATAGAATTATACACATAATAATCTTTTCTGTTATCAGCCGCTAGAGGCATCTATTGACAAATTATACTCAAGCACAATGTTTTCTAGATGGCGCTGTTAGACAACTAGTACAATGACAAACAAACTGTTTAAGGTATTTACGTACAGATGTCGCTTTAACCAATTTATTAAGAACTCGAGGTTTTTAACACGATTCAGTAAACGTTCAATTTTCATATACAATTAAATCAACATAATCAACGTGCGTGCAAATTTAATTTTTCTTGTAACAAGCATGTTGAAAAAGTAATTAAAAGGACACAGCTCACAGTTTTTTTTATATATTTCTACCTATAACATACAAGATATTTAATGGGTCCAACCTATGCTGGCGTAAGGATCATTCCGCATTTTAAAATATAGAACAGTTCTGTCATAAAAATTAATAAAAAAGTATATATTTGTTAATATTATTATTTACTATAAGTATATTATCTTAAAGAGACTTAGGTAAAACATAGGAATAGGGTAAAAATGAAAATTCATAGATAGCATTCGTACTGCACTTTGTATTTTATTCTTCACTTTCTTTTATACAACATTAATAATACTTTCACATAGAAATCAAATATACAAACAAGATAATAATATCGAAATCCTCGTCGAAATTTAATACTCCCTAGAATATAAAGGCGCATTTATAATCTCATTTTCAGTTTTATTTAAAACTACTAAAATATGAGAAAAAATTAAATTGCATTTCACCTTTAACTATCAATTCCAATCTAGTCAAATAAAATAAATACACTGAACGTTTATTTTAATCTTTTCCATAATTATTTCATAAAATTAAAATATTTACAGACCAAAAAAGGGTAGACACGTACATATATTCCTTAACCTAATAATAAACACAAACATAATAATTGTCATTAAACTAATTAAGTACAAATATAATTTGGTGGTCAAATGCACTGATTCCCTACAATAATGTAAATCTTACTATACCTTAAACTTTAGTAGAAAAACCTAGTGGGATTAAGAAAAGATGTTTAAATGTATGTATTAATACAAAAAAGTTTTTTTGTATATTTTTATAAATTGAAAACGCTACTGTGAAAAAGCCCTTAGGCGTTTATTCAATTTCATCATAATAAAAATGAAATATCTTCCATTGTAAAATATTTCATTTTTATTTATTTTTCCTCTTCTCATATATTATCATTTATGTAACTCTTCGTAATATCATTCTAAAAATCATCCATTGTATTTTATTTAAGTCAAGCACTTTTCTATGACATTTATTTATTCTTAAATACAGACTAGATTTTGACTCTTTTTTTTCATTTTTTTTTTATTTACGAGTATACATACAAAAAGAGCCGACATCTGTGTATAACTTTTATCAAAATGCAACTCGAAATATTATTTAAGAAAAGTATCATAAGCTTATTTAAATATATCCATAAAGATAGAAATTATAAAAAATAAGGCACTTAGTCATGGATACATCAGCAGCTGTTTCAGCCACTTATAACTATCTATGTAACCTTACAATACTATGAAATACACAATAATACCTTTATGATACAATAATACGTACAGACTTTGGTACTTATGTATAATTTATGTACAAAATTGCATAACAATAAGCAAATGACAGGAGCCAAATATTACTGATATTAATTATTATGTGATACATGAATAAATTTAAATCGCTAAATATGTCATAGAGCTGAATATCTATGAATTCTTTCTCTTTGAAATAATCGTCATCTACAGAATAATCTCCTCTACAGTTATATAACCCATTTGCGTTGCATATTTTGGATTCCAATTAAAAAAAAAAAAACAATTTGTGGTTTCGTATTTAAATGTCGGTGCGCGCTTTGTCTAAATTTTATCTAATCTTTTACGTTCGTAAAAAATGTTTCTCTAAAAAATTTGACACGAAAATCGACTAAATATTAATTTTCTTTACTTTATATAATAAATAAGCTTCGATCAAAATATTTCATCGAAGTAAATAAGCAATGATGAAATAGTAAGTATAATGAAACACGCGTCGTTGTATTACGAAGCTTTATGAATGCTCTCTTAAAATGATGACATATTTTGCGATTTATATCTTAGAATACATACATACAAACATTCCTTATAATATGATCTATTTACAACTACAATAATATTATGCAATACTTTGCGATGCGATTTTTGGTACATTCACGGACAAATACAGCTACGAACAAATACAGCTACGAATAAATACTTGGTAATTGACTAAAAATCTAGTGAAAGAAAGCATTCCAGAAAACAACATTAAAAATATAAGTTATCTACTATCTAAAAAAATTATAACATAATCAATGCTTTGACTTTCTAGGTTTTATATTACAAAAATTAACTGGACTTTTCTGAATAATCATCAGAGATTTTTGCAAGAATTTAGTTTATTTTTAAATCTTATTACATTTTAGCGATCGCCTTTTCTTCACTAGCTAATACAACTACTTTAATAATAGGCTTAATTCATTAAATTAAAAATAAACACAACAAACATTCTATCTACGAAAAACTAAATATAACGGCCATTATTTAAACTTTTGGCTTACGAATGAATAATCTAACCTAAAGTGATGATATTATTTATGTTTACTAAATAAACATTCGTAAAGTCATTTTCAAATGCAGAACATTCGGAATTAACATTTTCGGTGTTAAGTCTCGAAAAATCTCAAATTTCAAATAAGTGAACTTCCAAGATGGCTACTGTCATACTTAATTAAGGTGGGAAAACGTAACATCGTAACATAAAACTACTATGTAGTCATTAAATACACTTAAAATATACTTAACTAATAAACAAATGCTTCTTGCTTATGCGATCGTGGTATTCGTATTAAATATTATAAATTAAAAAAATCCGCCACAGCAACCGTTACTTTTTAAATATATTTAAACTATTTAATGACCCCATATTCTAATTTATTTGCTTTTTTAATTTAAAGAATATAATAGGTACCTTTTATGTATATCTTTATCATTATACCTGCCAACCTTACCGAACCATAAATTCATAATTTTGACGATAATTTTGAAAATGGGTATTTTATAAGATGATTACTTAAAATGCCAGGAATATTTTTATTTATTTTATTAGTGCGCAAATAACCGGTACAATGGCGGATTCTTTGACAAAAATGACTCCAGAAATTCCTGATGATACTATCCTATGAGTATTTACAAACCTTTAATTTGTGCTATAACTTCTTTCTTTACTTCTCTCTTCTTCTACCTTATAATGCATAATGATATAATCGATTCATAAACAATCGATATTTGCACATTCATTATATGTACTAAATTCAGAGAGCTCTTTATCATAATACTAAGTATTCGATGTTGAGATATCCCAAAAATATCGAAATCTTACGAACATTAATATCATCAATATTTAGCTATCGCCATGAATATTTGCAACCCCGTCTTTTCGTACAGTTACCTAGTATCTTTTTTAATTTAAAACGTTTTCTAAATTGAAATTAATATACAATTTTGAAATATCTAAATTTATCTATAACTATCTTCTATGCTGCCGTTTGCCGAAATAATTCCAATACATCCATAATTTTATAAGCACTTATTTAAACTACAATTTTACTAGGCACTGTTCATTCCCCAACTTTTTTTCTAAAGGCAATTGTCGTAATAGTTTCATTAATCATCATCGTATACCATATCAGTAAAATGTAGAGTACCAATGTATATAATACATTTACTCTCTATTATTTCAGAAACATTTTCATCAATTTCTAATTCTGAAGTCTCATCCTCTAAATCTTATTTGATGAAAGGAAACTCGCTGTCACTTTCATCCCCTGAACCGTCATAACTGGAAGGAGGTGTGTCTAGCTGTGGTAAGCCTAGATCTAGATACTCCTGATTTGCTGTAACTGTTAGTATTTTGTCTAAGTCTTCCACTAGTTCTGTGAAGGAGGGTCGATCGCCAGGCGAGAAGGACCAACACTCTCGCATCAGCATGTATCTGTGAAAAAAATTATTCAATGTTCATTTACGTGACAATATACTGTGTCCACTTAATCAAGATCAGTATCACTTTATCAAACTATATTTCAAATTCATGCACCACATTTTTTTGTAATTGTAGCAAACGAGCCTGCGGTCCATCTAATGGTAAGTGGTGACTGCCACCCATGGACATCTATAATCAATCCCAGATAAAATCAATTTTATCTGAGGTTAGCCACAGATGCGTTACTAAGGACTACTGCGGACTAAATTGAAATGCTTCGGACAAGTATGTCTCCCTTACCACACCCTTCAGACCAGAACACAGCAGTGCTATACACTACTGTTAATGGGCAGAAATAGGTGCGCCGGTGGTGCTTACGGAATTGAACAACGAAGAGTTCTAAATCAGTTAAATTAATAAAATAAAAATTGAGTTTCTTTATAGTCTCGTTTACATTGTCTGCGTCTTAGAAATAAATCTGATCTCTATAAATGATTCATATTACTCACATTTCTAGACTGCAACACGGTGGCTTCTCCATGCGATGACCAGCGCTAAGGTGCTGGTACATATACTGTCCTGGCACTGTGGGGTATGGAGTTCCTCCCAGAGTCATGATTTCCCAGAGAAGCACGCCAAAAGACCAGCTGGAAACAAGAAAGTATAAAATACATAAAAGAACGAAACTATTAAAATTTCTTCGAAAATCGTTTTATAAAATAAAAAATCAGATAGCCATCAATTTTGAGATTATTAAAGTTATCAGTTTATGCTATGGAACTGGTATATTTATGAGTGGTCAAATACAAAATACAATTATAAGTATTAAAAATGGAGGTGTTAAAGAAACAAGACAAGGTGATAAAGTAATTGTAAACGACGCAGGTAAAACCAACGAGAACGGAGATAATTTAGTACTTTATATAGACATGAATGAACTACTGATGAAGGCATGACTTCATTATGCTGATCTGGCAAAGCTCATTTTGTCAACACAAACAATCACAACAAGTCTATCTAATGCAGTTCTATCTAACTCATTATATATTTCAGTGTGCTGATACGATGTCTTACACTAGAATACAATTTGTTCTAATGCCAATTCATTTGCTAAAATTAAATAGATAGCTTCAACAACTTACACGTCAGTTTGCGTAGTAAACACCTTATGGTACAACGACTCTGGTGCCATCCACCGTACAGGCAGTCTGCCCTCAGTCTTCTTGCGATAGTAGTCGTTGCTGTGGACGTCTTTCGCGAGGCCAAAATCGGCGATCTTCAAGACGCAATCATCTGATACGAGCACGTTACGAGCGGCAAGGTCTCGGTGGATGCACTGGAAATATTGAAGAAATATTTAATAAAGAAGATAGAGAATATCATGTAACACTATGAAGTTTATACTGTACCTTGTTTATACCTTGGAGAATATTACTGAGGAAAATTGAAATATGGGACGCCAATTATGACGGGACATGGTAAAATAAGAAAAAAGGTCAAAGAGAAGTAACTCCGATAGATTTGTAATTAATAAGTCTACTTAAATAAAGAATGCAACAAAAACTTTATAAAAATATCGTCACGTGCATTTGGCAAAGTATTACATTTACAATTTATACACAACTATACAATTTATACTAACTACCTATTCTCACAATATAGTAAGTGTCACAAAAGTATATAATGTGTTGTTCAAAACGTAATGTTTTCACCATTTAAATACTTACCCTTCTAGATGCCAGATATTCCATGCCCCTAGCAACTTGATAGGAGAAGGATACCAAATCCTTTTGGGTCAATGTTTTCTTTTCTTTTAAATCTTCGTTGGGGGATTCATACCTGAAGTTAAAAAAGCAGCAATTTATATTGTGCTTCACTTTATTTTGCTTCTTTTTTCATACTATTGCTTAGTTTGGACGTTAAATTAATAGAACTCAATGAGCGTCTCATTTAATTACCTTGATATAATTTTTAATAATATTCAGATTAGATTGATTTGTTGTAAGGCTCTTAATATCTATCCAGATAATCCGATCTACTTTTCGTATGGTTTGTAAAAAAGTTCTTTCACAACGATTGGAATTGGATTGGCACGCTTTACGATTTCTAAGTATCTTTTCAATAGAGGTCTCTTTTCTTTCTCACTTTTCGAAATCTCAATACAGGATACCTTCTATAAAACTAAAACTTACCTATTTCCAGGCCTATGATTCCTCAGGTACTCTCGCAGATTTCCATTAGGAGCGTACTCCACTATGACGTAAAGCGGTCCATCCTGAGTGCAACAACCCAGTAAGTTAATAATATTGACGTGTTTTCCGATCATCTTCATCATTTCCATTTCTGACACTAGCGCCATCATCTCTGCATCAGTGTGACCCTCTATAAAATAATAGATAAATATGTATGTATTTTATTTACGAATGTAGTTAGGTATGTTTATGCTTAACACCATTTTACACGTAGCATCTTGTAGTATACCTAAATCAAACATTGATAAAACAAAGCCTGCCTTTTTGCAATTCTATTTAATTTTTTTAACTTTCAAAATAAAATGAGAAGTAAGAAACAAAATCTACTTAACCTTATCTTAATTATTTATACTTAATACTAAGTTCAATTATTCACATATTCAAATGACAAAATTATCATTCACTTTCTTATTGTTAACTTAACGTACCTATATGATATATGCTGTGTACTCATATTTTTGGACTTAAGTCATAATTTCAAATTCTATATAAATAAAATTTCATGATTATTAAAATTACCTTTCAACATTTTTACAGCGACAACGGACTGCACCCCTGGTTTCAGAATCCCGGTGCATTCTGCCTTAACGACCTTCCCGAACTCCCCCTCTCCCAGGATTTTGCCCAAGCATAGTGACTCCCGCGGGACTTCCCAATCAATGTCCACTGGCAGCTCGTATTCCGACATCATCATAGAGTCACAAGTGTTGCTTTGGACTTGCTGGAGCTTTTGCTTCTCTATCTTCACCACTGGCATTAACTGTAACAATATAGTGACTAATTTTTATAAAAACTTTTCATGTTTTATTGATTCTTCCATGATTATCACTTGCATGCATAAGTGACCCAAAACCTGATGTATACTATCTCTATATCTGCCTTATACAATTTTTTTATACAACTGAAGTATCAAACAAGCATGCAGTCACCGCCGCTCATGGACAAATATAATCAAATTTATTTCAAACAGGGGTTCTTAAGTCAATCATTTGAAGGCTAAGATGGTCGCTTCATATGAAAGTGAGCGGACAAACATACTCTTCTACCGAAACGCAAGAACTGCTTCACGCTTGAATTAGGTATGACGATGGTACGTCACCGGTTGAACCATACTCGTTCTAACACATTGCACTGAATAAAACTATTTGAATCATGGTCAGGATCTATGCCTAAAACTTCTTTCACAACTTACCAACGCTTCCCCCGTAGTATTCGGTGACCCGTTCATCTGAGGCTTTTCTACCGTAACCTTCT
Organism: Cecropterus toxeus; assembly: GCA_018249875.1. Taxonomy (NCBI): domain Eukaryota; kingdom Metazoa; phylum Arthropoda; class Insecta; order Lepidoptera; family Hesperiidae; genus Cecropterus; species Cecropterus toxeus. The sequence goes on from DWNE01000028.1 coordinate 9,215, forward strand.
TCGTCCAGTGCGTCACAATCACCGCCCTCGCCGTTTCTATTGCTAGTTCTTTCTTTATCTTTTCCCGCTTTAACTTCTTGAAGATCATCACCACTATTATAGCAGCTACGAAGAACATGGCGCCGAGCACAGCTGTTAGGATGTTTATCAGTAATGTATGCTTCCCGTGATCAAGTGGTGCAGATTCTGGAAATGCTGAAAATGTAAAGTAATAACATTTATTACTTTGTAAATAGTGACAAACTATAATGGTTTCAAGTCAGCTACCTATGCTGCGACTTAATTCCACTAATACCATAAACCCATATGATTAGTATTAACAAGACAACTATTTCTATATCATCACTATCAACCCATTTCCTTACATTTATAAAAAATATACTATTTGAAATTTCTGTTTTTTTTTTTCTGCAATATATCATTTATTTATTTGATTCCAGCATTAAGTTACTTACATTCAACCACAGAAAGATATCCCTTAGCAGTGGTGTTGCCCAACGTGTTCAGCGCAACACACACATACCACCCTTCGTCTTCTTTTGTAACGTTGTATAAAGTGAGTTGTTCCGGCTTATCTAATGGATTATCACTCTGTAAAGCATATAACATCGTCTCATTAGTTAGATTCACACAATTTCTTATATGGGTCAACGAGTTTTATTAATTTACATATTTTACACATGCAACTGTCACAATTAAACCTATATTCTAAATTTTAATGATAATTAAATATGTTAAAACAGCTTTTGATTCTACTCCAAAAAAATCTAACTAAAGTTAAAACCTTAATATCGTACGTCACATGCACTTATAAATTGAGTCGATTAAAATTAGTACTTATTTTATGTAAAGCAATATCTGTCGTGCATACATAACATTCTTATATTCGTTTGTTATGTCTTAAGTTAGATACTGCCATAAAGCACTTTATAATTCCACTAAACAAAGACACATGCCTATTAAGAATCAAAAGATTTTAATATACAAATTGTAAATTGAAGGAAGAGTTACCAGAGATCTGTGTTTAAGTCACAAATCTTCATGTTAAAGAAGAAAAAAGTTTAGCTAATAAGTCTCTATCTTCCTTGGTCACGGCATTATGCGTGAACGTCTAGACCAATTTCGCTATTTTTTTTTTGTTAAATTCAGGGGAAGAAGGTATAAATGAAAAAAAAATAGAAGATTTCACGAAAAGTTTAAAAAATCATAGTTAAGACATGACATTAGTAAGCACTAGGTCTTTCGGGTCAGCCAATACATTGCATGAGGAAATATAGATTAAATGTCATGCATAGTTTTCAAATAGGCAACCCACACACATGCGTTAGTCATACCCTCACCGTTATAACTTTCTGGTCGTCGGCATACACGATGGACTCTTTATGGGAGAAACCATTGTCGGTTTCATTATAAATGTACTCGTCTTTTGTGTAATACATCCAGAAAACGTAAGGATGCATGTCAGAGAGGAATTCGCAGCTAAACTTAGCCGTTTCACCAACCAACCTCGTCTGGTTCACGGTACCTTGCGTGAGGACCGGCTTTGCGTATAGACGCTCTATGAACAAATTTCTGACTGTTAATTTCTCTTTTATCAGATCGAAGTAGCAGTTACCAGATAGTAAGTGGTTCCTGCTGCCTATAGGCATCTGTGAACAACTTCATATAGAACATGGTTCTTCCTGAAGTTGAAATCAGATGCATTGCTTCTCGCTAGGACTTACACGGTCACCTCATATACAAATGATTTGGCAACCACATCCTTTCATCGTAACACAAGAACTGCTTCACGCTAAATAAAGTTTGACGGTGATGCATCCGATTGAACTACACTGCTGGTTAATCCAGCTTTCGAAAGAATTCAATTAAAAATAAAAATAGCACTTTTATTTTTATTGAATAATTTTGAATGTTAATGTTGATTTAATCGTAATTGAACAAAATTAAAATTAAAGTCGAGACTAACATTTACCATGAATATGACTCAATGTTTATTCTAAGTAATAAATAAATATAGATCCCATTAAAATTAAAGATACACAAATTGTATACGCTTGTTAACACATACATGAACCACCACCTGATACAAAACATAATGAGATGTACTTTCACCAAATTAACAAAAAAATTAAATGTTATATTGTCTAAGTTATATAGGAACAATGTAAGACTTGAAACCGTAGTGACCGTTATATTTGTCGAATTCGATTACATAGAATTATATAAACACTTACATCCTGAAAAGAGGCAAACGATAAACAATCGTCTTAATCAAGAATCATTAGCGTATTGAAATTTCTAGAAATAAAAACGAATTCTTGAAGGTTTACGCGACTTTTCTTTATTTATCACAGGAACTTTTCAAGAAGTAAGTGTTACGTTGAAATGAATCCCTCTCCCGTATTCTCCACCGTGACTGAATCCACCACCTGAATCAAATTCTAGACCTCTATGCGTTTTCCTGCTGGTATTGGAGCGTCACTTGGTCCCACGTCAACGTCCCTCAACGAATAGTTCATCGACGGCCTGATCCAGTACAGCAAGGGTTCTAAGTCCGATACTGGCGGACAAGACAGCTGTACCGTGTCGTTTATCAGGACCGTTATGTTTCCAGGATAGCCCTCTTTTATGTACGGTTTCGACGGATATCGTTCTAAAGCAATGGATTATGAGACTTTAAAAATATTCTGAGATCTTTTAAAGTCTATGCACTTAAACTTTAATTTACAATTCATTTTTCGTTTACATGAATTCCCGAACTCGAGAAAAGTTAATTAAGAACAGTAAATTAAAAAGACTGCGTATTGTTATAAAAAATATTAGATGAATTTACAACTTGAATTACTTCTTGAGCTCTATTTGTTCTGCGTTGCTAAATACCGTTATACATTGTTGTTTTTTATTTATCGTGATAAGTAGTATCGTGTAGGTTGTGTAACTTATCAAATATACCATTTGTTTATAAATAGAACTTACCTTGAACAATAAGCACATATGTGTGATCAATGCATCCCAGTTCGTTGCATACGAGACATGTATAATTGCCATTATCAGCTTTCGTTAATTCCTCGAGAGATATGGCCCATCTTCCATAAGATGGTTGGAAATAAGACCTCATTATGGGAGTACCATTGTTCTTAAACCATGTTATATTCGGCGTCGGATTTCCTGAAAAGTTTAATAGATATTGAATATTTCAGTCCTTTTATTATTCATTCTAGAAATAATTCTACTCAAACAATATAAGTAAACTTGCCTCATGCACAAACTTTGTTCTAGTTCAATTTACATTATATAAATTCTATAATTATGCTGATAAGTTATGATCTTCAAAGTTATAGCAATTACTAAATTTGTAAGGGCATTAATGTCTATAAAGTTGTCATAAGTATATTAATCATGACACTAAAAGATAATAAAAGTAAAATTTACGACATCCTTGTCATCACTAGTAATCTAATTTCCTGTTGTATTATGTATTGAAAGATAAAATTCAATTCAACGTTCATTCCAGCTCTAGATCTTTTATTATATACTGGATATTTGATTATTCAAAATATTTTTCAAAATAATCCTTACCATCAACACCGCATCTAAACCTAATGGAACTGCCAGCCGGCTTCATTTCCATATTATACATTTTCAATGGATGTTTGAATCTCGGTGGGAATTTCGTCGTAGTATTGTCAACGTGACCGTAATTCTGATGTTCTTTCTCGATCTTATCGTCAGAATCTTCATCTTTTATATCGTATTCCTTATATGTGTTGTTTCGCGCGAATAATTTTATGTCAGTGTAGTTTTCTTCGATTTTGTTATTGTCCACTAGTGGAGAGACTTGCCGCTGTGGCAAAGGTTCTTGCAGCGATTTCACATCTGCATCCATTTGATATTCTAAAATGTAAAGTAAATTCTAATAGAATCAACAATCAAATGAATTAGCAACTTTTAAAATAAAAGCTGAACTTGAAAAAATACTTTATGCTGATTAACAACGTTTACTCTATGCTGATTAAATTATAACAATATTTACGAAGCCAAGAAAAACACTCCCAAAATTTTTACCTTTTTAATCATTTATTTTTGGGGAAATTTTGGGTACAGGAGCTACAGTACGAGGTACAGGATTGACCTGATATTTAAGTAACTTTAGCTTTAAGTGTAAGGTATTTATAAAGGTTATTTATATATTTTTAATAAATAAATGTACGTTATTTTTGACGGTATATGAAGAAAACTTACTTTGAACCTCAAGTGTGTACGTGTGGTTGATGCAGCCCAGTTCATTGCAAAGAACACAAGTATATTCCCCATTATCATCTTTCGACAGATCCTCCAGCACAATCGACCATTTCCCATAAGTCGGTTGGAAAAGCCTTGATATGGGCGTACTATTATTTTTGTACCACGTTATGTTGGGCGTTGGATTCCCTGCGAAAGTTTACGAGATAATTAAACGCTTTTAGTTATTTCTGTTCCTCACTGACGGTTAGTAGAGGCTATTTTTGGTGACACGTCGAGGTGAAAAAATTGTTTGTTTACCCGCATTTAAAACGGGTTACGGTCATTGGTTTTTGGACGAGATGCATTTTCGTCGTGTGTACTTATTACAATTTACAAATGTAGATTTTTAATCAAAATATTAACTTGGTGGATTTTAATTATTCAGTGTGATTACAGCGATCGTTACTCATTGTTTATTAAGTCACCTGTCTCATGTTTGCTTATAAACACTTATGTATTTGTACCTTTTACTTCGCTAGATACAAACTTATATTTGACATTTGGTCGATTTTACACTCAAAATTTAGACCCTCTTGGTCGGCTATGCCCTTAAAATTAATTTTGTTATATACTATTAAGATAATAAAGGTATTCTCACCTTCAGCAGCACACCTGAACCTTATAAAACTCCCTGCAGGTCTTATGTCCTTATTAACCATTTTCATTGGATGTTTGAATTTCGGTGGATATCTCGCTGTAGTATTATCTAAATGCCCATAATTCCGATGTTCTTTTTCATTCTTATCATCAGGATCTTCATATTTGCTGTCATATTCTTTAAATTTATTATTTCTCGCAGATCTTCTCATAGCCCCAGTTATCTTCGCTTCAGATCTACTGTTCTCTAATGATTCTTCTTGATGTTGGGACAGTGACTCTGGCATTGTTCTTTGTATATCTACATCGGCTTGATATTCTGTAAAAACACACATGATTGTTATTCGTTTTACACAAAACACAGCGTATCTGTTCAAAAATAATCGTTCTGTGCTTTTCCTTGTACAAGATTAAACCCCTAAGATATCTTGAAACAAGAAAGTGGAATCAGACACTATTTTGAAGCGTATTAATTTAAAGCTCAATAATAAATTCAATACTTAAGAGCTTGTATATTGCCAAAAGCAATTTCCAGTCTTTGACCATTTCAATAAAGTCTTCAATACATTTTTATTTATATACGCTGTATATGTGAATACATGTTTTGATGATACTAAACGTGAATTTAATACTCTACATTTGTATTGAAATCCAAGGATTTAGCTCACTGTTTTCACATCTGGATGGTGAATAAAGACGTCAATTAAGTGTTATATGAAAATAACTGGGAACTCTTCCAGACAAAACGAAGTAATTTTGTTATGAGATATTTAAAATGTTTCAGACAGGCAGTAATAAGGTTAACATTGCGAGGAAAAATTACGTTACTGAAAAAATTCTATTTACCTAACACTAAAACCTACACACACTCAATTTCTATCAGCAATTGAAAAGTTATAGATCAATGATTCTTTGTGGATAATTCAAGGAATTTATCAGATAAATCGCTTTAATCAGATATGTAAATAAATTTTTGGATATAGATTGATTTCGTACTACTACAATATACAGTGTTCTGTACCTTCTATGCTATCTACTTCGAAATCCTGCTTATGTTTGATGGTGACACTCAGTTCCCTTCTCTTCTCTTCTCCATTATGACAAGTGTACACTCCTGCATCCTTTGCTTGAAAACCTTTTATTCTTAACCTGTAAAAAATAAAAAAATAAATACTAATACCTACTTTAAAATAGGAACAGAAATGCGGTCAGAATTCTTCGTGTTCGTCGTGTTTATTGCAGCTGCAGTCTTCATATACCTTCACGCTTACATACATCTGCCTTTTTGTACATGTGTACTGCAGCCGTATGCTAGTTTAAAGGGTTTGACAAGGCACATTATTATTACCTGTAATATTGCAACTTTTCTTATCCTGAGAAAGCATTATACATTATTCGTTTCTAGCAAACTCCTGTTGTTTATTTTTTTTTAACATATGTCTATAGGCAAGTGCCTATTTACTCAACGAACACACAATATCTTCTACCAGAATAAAAAGCATTTCGCTGTTACAACAATACATCACGTTGATGTATATGTACCATTAATTTGAGAAGCGTGAATTATTATCGTCATTTAAATACCTGCCACTTAGCATAAAATGCAATGGGAGTAAGTAATTCAAAGGTATAAAGAAAATAGTATAATAATTTTAGTTGTAAACTAGCCCCAGTCATGTAACAACAGTTTTATATCTTCTATCAGACAAATGAAAATTAACGAGCAAATATATTATTATCTATTACGCACGATCCGTTTCGACTGATGCAAATTTCTTGGGCACATTCCAAACCATCTTCTACATTACTAAATAGAATATGAAGTGTCTACTTTTAATGAAATTGATAATAAACGTGCTTCCCATCTGATGGTAAGAGGTCATTGTCGCTAACGAATTATCAATTTTTAAAATATGCAAAGATTAGACTTCGCCACAGTAGCATTGCTCCTAAGGACTAAGTTGAAATACCTCAAATGAGAGACATCTGTATCAAATCAGAGAGACGCTGTATCAAAACCTTCAAACCATAAGATTGCAGCGTTTGAAACAACAGTTGTAAAGCAGAAATAAGTGGCGGTACATCTAGATGGTCTTGTACCCTTTCTGAATCACGCTATCGACTTTACTTCGTACCTTGTATAAGTACTCAAGATACGAAATAATAATCATAATTTCATTATATATTAATTACACATTTATGTTTTTTTTCTAATAGGACTGATACACCAATAGAAAATTGGCGTGTACGGAACTCCGGAAGCTCATTCGACAATAAGAAAACAGGATTTCCATATAGTCTTGCGATCGATTTTAACCAATACTCGGTCCCATAATCCATGATTGATGGAGAATGTTTTGATCGACAGTTTGTTTTGAGATGCCTCGAATAGCACCGAATACTATATGGCCGTTGCATATGAATTAGTGCCGGTTTTCAACGTCTCTGAATAGAAATACGTAAATATTGATGCAAGCTCTTGTTGAAATGGAGTTTGTGTTGAATTTCCAAGTATTTTGAATACTATTGCGATTTGCCTCGATAGGATCACGACGATTCCTTTCGAAAATATTTTGATGGTAAATATTGTGTCAGTAAGTTGTGGATTTAGGGTTTGCACTCCAAAACCACCTAATAAACCTACTACAAATGCTAGTGTCTAAATTTTATCGTTTTATGTAAAACAATGTTTCGTGTAATAAAGAAATGTATTTGTATACACGGTAAAAACAGGTCAGATGAATTTTTTTGATTTGGAAAGTACCGAACAGGCAAGAATCCACATTTTGATATGGTCAATTCCAGACAGGACTAGAGACCTATTAGAGGTCACCAATAGATGTGTTTAGGACTAAGTTAGATTGCGTCAAACAAGCATGTTTTCCTTGTCACACACAAGACTGCAGTGTTGAACGCTCTTATTATTTTGTAGAAATAAGTGATTTTGGCACAAAGACGAATGCAGAAACACACAGATCTAGAACAGAATTCAAAATTTCAAACCCTGAAAACATTGCGTGTCAGACTACCATAATGACCATTCCGCCATACAACTAAAGTCTGATAGAAAGTAGATACGTATATTAAGATACGACAATGATACATAATGGTAGATTCAATGGTTTTTCTCTCTCAGTGTTGATGTACACTTACCATTGCCTCTGCTGCGAGATGCGGTTCTTCGTCATGGTGTCTAAGGGTTTGCCGTCCAGGAACCATCGTATAGCCTGACCCTGACTTCTTGGCTTCAGGGCACATGTTAGCCTCAACCGTTCATTTGTCCCCGCTTCTATAACTGAGAACGTGTCATCTGAAACAATAAATTGGTTACTTTATTGAAATAATATTACTCCCATACAATATATTTAGCTAATTGGTTCAACGAAAATGAAATGAATATACTGAAATCAAGTGATTTATTTTGTATGGACTTACGGAAAGCACTTAAAAATTGTCAGTTATAATATTTTTTCTTATTCTACCACCGGATCAGAACACGATCAACTTTTTAATATGTTACAAGTACTCACGATATGCGGTTTTGAATTTTTTCAAGCAAAAAGAAATTCAAAACGGCATATCGTGAGTACCCGTAACATATTAAAATGTATCAATTCCGCGATAATATCAGCTTAAAATCACGATCAACTTAGACCATCTTACAAGAAACTGAGCAGGTTTTTTATTCCTTGGAATAAGTGCAATCATAATTAATATTGATATATACGTATACTTAAGCTGTTTTTTTTTACACTTTAAACATCTCATTTGTTATTATCTTAAAGCCGTAGTTCAATCAAAATGCTTATAATCTGGAACATTGGATGCTAATACGAAATATGTAACTTGTATCCTTCTATCTCTTTTTCATCGTGAGAGATAGACTTCTGTACTTGCGTTACGATAGAGGAGATAATTTAACTCGCTTTCCCCTTTCCTGGATCCACCGTATTTTTAAGAACCACGTGGCGAAGCGCTCACCTTTCCGGTGTAACGCACAAGGGGTTCCAGGTTCGATGTCCGGACAGACAGTTATCAATATGACGAGTTTAGATTCTGTTCTGGGTCTGACTCTTTTCGTGTCCATGGTACCCAGGACTCAAGAGAAAATCCTAGTGTGGGACTACGAGTATAGATAGCGTTTCTTTTTTCGTTCTGTTAATAAAACTGTGGGTCTAAGAGACAGTTATGAAAAATCAGATGCATCCTTGAGATTTGAATCCCGATTAAGAGGCTAAATATTAAACTAAGTTATTACGGACAGACCGTGACTAGTCTTTCACTGCTTTTCAGTGCGTTACCTGCACTCTATCCTTGTTTAACGCAGTAATATCCCGAAATAGCGTTTGCAACGGTACACCTGAACGTAATAAATTCGCTCTAAATATATTATTTCAACGCTACCATTACAAAATATTGCGGTGGAGTGTTCTGGATAATGAGTGTTACTATGTTTGCGCTACAGTTTGGACGTTTTTATGTTACGGTATGGTCGGTGGAGAAAGGTACCTTATTGGTACTTTTTATGAAGAAACTAATGAAGTAATAGTAAAACCTAGTGGGTTAAAGTTTTCACAAAATAACCTATGTCTTCATGAAGGAAAAGTGAAACTACAAATAAAATATTCTTTTTTCTATTCAAATTCAGCAATCAGGCAACTAAATATGGACTGATTATTAAATACATAATTTTGATACAAATACAATTCGCGTAAATATGAGTCGGGTAGCTACTTGTGCCTTATTTTTATTTGCATATTGAAAAGAACACAAATAAACCATCAGATATTTCGCCATTTCAGATAATATTTGTATTTTTATTATTAATATCCAAATTTCGTAAACAAACTACCAAAATAGCATTACGCCTCGCAAAATAAAGTCATAATCCCAAAAAAGTATAAACGCGATCGAGCATAAAAATCAATTGCCTAAAACGTGCTCCACATGGGCTTTAGAGCACTAAAAATACTGGAATTATGTTCCACAAATATTATGTTTACCCTCGTAACTTAGAATCGGTTATTTTTGCCACAAGATGGTTTTATCATCTCCTTTGCACTTATGCGAATCACTTATGAGAAAAAGAGATGTCAAAATACTGTTATTTGCGATACGTTTTTATTTGATTCGTAATTTTGTAACATCTCGTCGTCATACAAGAATGCCAAAACCGCTTATATAGTTGTAAAAAATAAAATTTCTGTTAGTAGTCCACTTGTAAGATATGAAGAAGTAGTATAGGAACACGTTCATCTGTTACTAAGTGCCTACTATTAATCTGCTGCCGATATAGTTATCTATTGATACAAAGATAAACAAAGATTTAATTAATTTCATTTAATGACTGAGGACTAAGAACTAAAATTTAATAGTAATATTTCCGTACAAGCGACTTATGCAACTCAGGAAGAAAATAATCCGAAATTAGTGTCAGTGACGCTAGCATAAATTGCAAAGCAAGAACGAAACGACTGGAACCAAAAATTTCGGCAAATTAAGCTAAATTCTTGAAACAACTTTTCTACGTAGTCTATCGACTACCGGTTTTTGGTGATCATTTTGTTTCAAAAAAGTATTAAAACAAATATAACATCCCTTTAATAACTGCGAGCTTTAAGAATCTCCAAAATGCAAATACTAGTTTCTTATTTTAAAACAACGCAAATTTCGCGTTATTTTGTTTTCTCTTTTATTCTCACCGAGCGATATGTATTATCCTTTTATGAACTTAAAGACGTAAGTTTACGCATAAAGTAACTACAGGGGTTAACTAACTACATATGACAAGTAATGAAGGAACAAAGTTGCCATTCATAGGGCTGGGTGTTCGGGTGAAACTTTAACGGCCTTTCAGATTTGTGGCCTGTGAATTATTGCTTCGTATAGCGCTGTGCTTTGTAATAATAACAATTTTGTCGATAAATTGTAGTAATGAAGGTTAACTGGTCGATTATGCTTATAGCTATGTGTACAATCCAACGAATTTTAAGTCTTACAATTTTTTGTACTTACGAGTACTCGTACATAACAGTAAAGGATATGAAATTTAAATGTCGATTCGAAAGTGTTCAAGAGGTAATTAATAAAATTAGTTGAAAATAAGTAAAAGAAAAATATAATGCGTTAGTGTTGTATTTTATGTTACGTTAGTAATGTCTACAATATTAATTTGAATATAAATATTTAAAAGTATGGTAAAACCTTATATCACATTTATTATAAAAATACTTGTTTCTATTTTACCAACGATATATTAAATATTTTGAAATGAATAACTGAATCTTTTAAACAGTACCGGTAACAAGTACAAACATGTTATATTTTTTATTTTTGTAGTTTATTAAATAAATACTTAAAACAGTAGATTGTGATATATAACTGTGATTCTCCAGACTCACTCATTTGTAACATATTTATCGATAACACTCCACACATCACTAATCCTTTTGCAAACTCCTCAAAGGTCGATTTAGTGGTTGCATCTGTCGAACAGATGTAAACCTGTGGGCCCACGTTCTTGGACCCAAAAAACTTTCTCACTCAACTTTTTGTCAAAAACAATGGCAAGCCTCGTGTGAACGTAGACGTGACATTTTTGTGAATATTCGATAATTTTATTCGATCGATAAGTTTTGACTTATTTTGACGCCGGAAGGTAGAGAGGATGTGGTGTCCAAAGGCGGGGAATATGTGATTTCAGGTCTGAGAAATGTCATGCAGGTTGCGTCGTGTGCCTCGCTACACTAAAGGGCACAAACTTTGGCATTTTGGGAATTTGATCGTTGATCGATAAATGACAATATTCGCAAATAAGTGAATACAAAAACGACTTTAATATTAATGTAGCATAATAATAAGTATATTTTATGCATTTATTTTAAACAAGATCTACTGATATGTGTTTTATGTCTTTGGAGACAAACAGACAAAAATCTTCAAGTGTCTCTCCTTTTGACAAAATACTCTATAATTTCATCCTATGAACATTACATAAATTAAATGAAAATTGAATGACTAAACATCCTATAATTATATGCCGCCCAATTCGAAGAAAGTCGACCCGACGCATGGTCCGAACTGAATTTATTAGTGTGTATTGTTCTGAATTAGTATAATACCTCCATTATCGGAAGATAATGTATCCCACACCACGCTATTCACTAAGAAATTTGAGAATTTACATACCAAATTAACCCTTAACCTAATGTATTATGATATGTTTTTATTTTAAACGTATCTCTCACTGTGTGCCATATTGTACGTTTAAATCTGATAATAATTAGGCCCATACCATTGTCTACGTATAGTACTTATTTAAATAAACAATTGAAGTATTGTCAAGATATATTAGGAAAAACAGTCTTCAAGATAATCTTCGAATTAATGTTATTCACAGGATAGAATTATGTTATCTCTTTCTTATTATTATTTGTCCTTTAGTTTATCTGCTTGATTATTACTTTTTAGATCACTATCATATATATCCATAGTCTGTATTACTTTAATAAGCTGATTTTCTTTTTACAATTTAATCCAATCCAATCTTAATAAGCTAATATCCTTTCTACAATTCAATCCAACCAATCTTAATAAACTAATTTCCTTTCCACAATTCAATCATCTAATTTTCTAGAATTTAAATTCTGGCGATGTTTTCTGTTTAAATATACAATCTGACGAACATAATTGTCTTTTGCTCTTAAAATATGTCATTTTTTACACATCTGGCAGCTGACCCATTGCGCATCCCACTATTGACCATATGTGTCCTTTAGTAATTTTCAGCTATAGAACACAATTAGTGTTGCCGTAGCAGCTTGAATAAATAATAACGAATGTCTAATACATTTAAGTAATGTTATCCTAAATTTGTTTATAGAGCGCTCGATTTTTAATTTCGAGTTCAATGGAATTAACACATGTCAACTAACAAAATTGACACTAGATTTTATCGATAAAATGTCACCCAAAATTACATACCTACGCCAGATTAATGCGCTTATAATTTGAGAACAAGAGGCGCTTACCGTGAAATGGGCTATTCGTTTGCTATTTTATGTGGTAAATAAAGTCAAATTACAAAAGAATAACAATTTGTCCGACTGACGCGACCGTCTCATTACCGCAGACAAATTGCGAGGAAATATCTTTGTTATTTCTGTTAGACTATAGATACATTGTTATAGTTTCGTCGGCGTGTGCGTTGATAAATCTACGCAATCGTATTAACAAGCTAAGTTCAAGACAAAAAAGACCAAACTTAATTGGATTAATTAGTATACTCTCTAATTTACATATCTCGAATATGTGGCAATTAAAGTTTCTATTTCTTAGTCTCTTTCTTGAATAACTCTTGTATAATCCAGATATTTTTGGAAATGCATTTTACGTCAGCAGCTACTATTTTATATCTTATCTTTTAATTTTATTCTTGAAAATATTTCGTATCAAGTATTCTCCTTCTTCCTACTGTTTTATATTAAAAATGACTTGTAAATATTTTACTAAAATTGACCATATACTTCTATCCTGTTCAATTTCATTGTCCATCCATTTTCATCCATTTTCAATTGTAAATGTAGCAGCGAAATAGTCAAATGCAAAAAAAAAATTGACGTTATTAAGCAAGAATTAAGTTTTAATAAAAGTTGATATAACATAAAGGTTATATGCAAATTTTATAGCTTCTATTCAACAGTGAAGCTTTTAATCTTAATTATGAAAGCTCGTAACAAAGTAATATAGATTTTCTTAAGTTTGAAATGGTTGATTTATATTAAAATATTAAAGCACAAAGATTAGACTGGACTAGAAAATTACTACTCACTTATATTAGTCCGTCGTCTTTAAGACCAAAAATATCCCAAATTAATGTGCTCTATCTAATCGTAAAGATGGAACACATAAAATAAATACTAGATCAACGAACTTTAGTCGGAGTTGCCCTAGACTTTTGTAAACGTGAAATATTTTGTCAAGAATAAAAAAAAGTGTATGAAAATCAAATCTTTTGTGTTTCAATATTGTATGGTTTTTTGATAGCTTGGAAATGATCCAATGTTCTGTTTGTGGGCGTTTAGAGACGTTGGTACACTTGCTAAGAACATTCTGCCAATCATATTTCGTAACAAGCGAAGCGATCTTCAATATAATTTTATTTAATTTGTGTTTTTCACGCTTCCTCTTCACTCAATTTCTTAGATATTGCAGCACGTAAATTTAAATCTTTATCATCTATTAGCTACAACGATTTCTAATTGATAAACTTTGTACATTGGATACAAACGAAAGCTTTAAAATCTTTACTTACTTCTAGTTATTATAAAATACGTACCGTATTTACCCATACACTTATATCAATCAACTCATCGAAAAGATTTTACTCCCGTTGCTTTTTGTGACGTTCTCAACATTTTGAGAGGGCTTTGCATTTTATCCTCGTCTATTTGTGAATGTATCAATACGTTGAAAGGGTACTGCTTTTATATAGGATTTTTATATCTTTTTCATTTGCTACATTTGTAAAACTGTAAGTCATAGCCTGAATATTATCATTTTACAAAGTATTAAATCGTTTGACATAAGTTTAACAGGCAACATAGAAAAAAAACCATAAAATCCGTGTCGTCACCCAAACAACAATATGTACCCAGTAAATTTACTATACGAACGCACTACACATGCCCATTTCTCATACTAACTACGTCGTTTGTCTTTTCTCGTGATATTTATTCACACGACATCACATCTAACTCATAACTTTCTTTAATATTATATAGCTTCGGATATAAGACGATCTTATTTTTAGTGCCGTTGACTGTTTTATTAGGACGGCGAATATGATTTGTGTTTGTAAGAGAGTTCTCATTTTTTGCTAGCAAAGGTCTTGTAGTATTTACGTTTCGTGTTTTATTATTTCATCTTCGTCTTCATCGAGAACGTTGTTTACGCGTACAAAACGGACAAGCGAAGTACTATAAAGTGACGACTGAAAAATAGTAGAAATAATAGAAAGCATAGAACATTCTGTTTATAGTAGAAACAAAGGAGTCAACAAATATGACGCAGGAAAGCGATCTTGTCGTATCTCGAAAACATAGGAATTTTTGTTTTAATGTTAAAACATAATAGTTTCACTTTGAACTGGTATATTTACAAAATAAGATAGTAGCAAATTATTTAATTTAAAGATAATGAGTTTTATTAAAAGGTGCATTTTTGAGATACGACAAGATTGCTTTCTGGCGTCGATGAGTAGATAGACACGTTATGAGTATATCAGAAATTTAAGATCATATTCGTTGTTTTAAAAAATGAAGCATCATTTAGGATAACGAATATAATTAAGTTCATAGACCTCGTTAAATAGATGTTAGATGGACCCTACAGAAGTAAACAATTTTTTACGAAAAAGCCAAAGGAAATTTTGATTAACGTTTGAGTACTCCATTGACATAGGTTAACACAAAAGGTCACTATTCACCAATTTGACGACTTCCGATTTCCTACGGACGGACTCGTAACTTCTCAGAACATTAACAGATGGACGGTATACTATAGGAAGGTCGTTGTTTAGAATATTTAATTTTTTTTTTTTTAAATATTAAAAGATCTTAGAAGTATAATAATGGTTTCTTTAAAAATATAATAGTAATTTGAACGTAGACGCAGAAAAACAAAATAAACTCGTTTAACTTCTTTATACGAAATACGATAATATAGTAAGTAATTTCCAAAATAATAAAAAATCAAATGCAATAGCATATTATAACAAAACAAACATGAGATTGCAATATTCAGATTGTCCAGTAAATTAAAGTGAATGAATACTCAAATGACAATAATTACTTCCAAAAATGTTAACACTGAAGTCATTAAAACATTACACGATCTAAAAGAAGCAATTAAAAAACTGCACGCAAGACACAACGCGTGAAGTATCGATGTCGGTTCTAAAAATGATACTGCATCATTTGACAAACGAGTTTGCGCTCCTGAAATTGTTTTTCTGCTCGATTTTAAGCCTTATTGCTAAAAAAATAAACATGTAACAAATGTTTTTTAGACCGCAAATGTGATTGTCACTGTTTTGAAGGTGTCGCGTGACAACGTCACATCGGTTTTGGCGTATGACGTTTAGAAATAGCACCGTTTCCTGTGTAACTGATGGTGTAATTTTCTGTCATAACTAATTTTATTAGACGAGCTGAGATGTCCAAGAAACGAAAATTGATAAGAATCATAAATCAGTACAACGAGATATATTTATGATTTGCGTAGAACGTTATTTTTACATGACAAGAAAAGTGGCTTTAGAGCAGCTTTTTCATATTAAGATGTATATTTATTAACTAGCTGGGCCCCGCGGTTTCACCCGCTACTACATAAAAAAAAAAAACAAATTATAGCTTGATATCATACAGCCTTCTTCGATAGATGGAATTTGAACCAGTAGTTTCTGAGATTAGTACGCTCAACCAAAGGAATAAACTCTTCAGCTTTATAATATCAATATGATATCAATTAGATACACATAGGTTACTACCTGAAAATAAAATATTTTTTCTTCAGCTTAGTATTATATAATATTTACTCATACTGAAAAAGAGACAGTGCCTTCATTCTTCGTATTTTTATGGCACTTTTATGATTTCTGGCATTCAGTGCAATTCAATTACGCTATGAACAGAACCATCAATAAAGATCTCAGTTTATCAAAAAAAATCCGAGAAGCAGACAATCGTAAAAGCATCCATCAAGACACAACCAAGGTCTGATTAGCCAACAGACGCAGGAAAACGAAATGTGAGTTATGAACGTACATAATTGTGGGAAGTAGACTTCAAAAGCGAATTTTCGGTAGGAAGCTATTACACGACCTACACAGAAATGTTGAAGATGAAAAGAAATCTTTATTTTTAATCGCCACAATCGTAGACGCGACCGGAATATAAAATAGAATTATTAAAAAGGCGACAACGACGCATCCGCTTCCTCTCGTAGTCGGATTTCGGTGGCAACGCTCCGGGTTCTGTGTCCCAAATAATGACTGTTGAACAAGGTTTATAAGCTATCGCCCTTTATATGGCTTGCCATTTAAGGTAACAAATAGAGTGTTTTGTATTTTGAAATAGTTTTGAAAGAAGCGGTTTAGGCGGACCATAGATTGGTTATAATTAAAGATATATATTCAGTAACGGTCTTACGGGACAGCGGAAGAAGCAGCCCGCCCCCGATTGATCCAAGAGAGCAATCGAATATCTACAAATTTCATTGATCAAATCCTAAACAACTAAAAGTGCTTTAAAATATGCTCTATGAACTTATATTATGAGCCGGAAATCTCGAAGATGCATAGCTATTTCGCGTGTCGGCTTTTAGACTGGGGGCCACGTTCAACATTTCCGCTTCAAGTGTAGGTGTAAGTGATGCACAGGAAGACACTACTACCCATCTTCTTAATTTTGTTCCTTAATAGCCTCTTCTCCATTCACGAAAACACTAAAGAGATAAATCTTACCTCTTTAGTTTAGAGATTTTTATCATTTACCTGAGGTTGAACTTCTTGAGGGCGGCAATCAAAACATTACCTATATTAGATAACGTCAATTAACAACGCTCCTACACTACTTTAAAAAAAACTTTTTGTGAATGCTTAAAGTGATGTAATTGTGCTCATGCCTCATATGTAACGTTCTGTATTTCTTGCTTTATAATTCTATGTTAAATACACATGATCTCACTAATGCCAATTAACGTCAGATATCGCGTACCCGTTTGATACCATATGCTCAGTACAAAATGGGAATACAGTTACAAATTGATAGCTTAAGTGGATTTTTAGTTACTGAAAAGCTAATCACTGTTAATGTACCTTAAATGTAAAATTGTTTCAGTATCTCAGCTTTTAGGTAGTTCCTTGTTCTTTAGAAAGTTCGTGACTAATACTATTCTTACGCCAAAGCTTACTCAATAAAGAGTTCTTATCAATTTATACTGTTACTATAAGTATAACAAGTTTATCAATTTTGTGTCTGTATTTAATATTTATGTAACATCTACATAATTCTAATTATACGTTCTTATTGTACATAATTTCGGTTTTCTTCATTATAAGTTCAACAAATATTTCCATTCTTGTTATATTTTTCCTTATTTTCTTCCTTACGGAAACTTAGATGTCATCTAGTTCTACTTTTCATTATTTCTGTTTCAGTTCTCACCTTCATTCGTTACGCCTACTTCTGATTGTACATCATGATTTTAAGAAATGTACATAGTAATATACACGCAAATATTTACAGTCACGGAAATATCGGATCATATTTCACATGAAACGCGATATCGCTATGTAATTGGCAACCGAGTGACATTCGCACGCGAACACCTCTACTACAAAATTAAGTTATGATCCCGGTATGATCAAACGATGTACCTTCTTATCTGCCTTGAGATGTGCTAATATCTGTATCATATACTAATAAATGTATGCATGTTATTTTATTGTATATTATTTTTTTTGTATTCATTGTTTTATTTATTTTTCTAACCGTGCAAATAAATATCAGCAAAGTATATCATTTTCTTGAATAAAGTTTATTTCTTTCTTTATAATATTTTCTCTTTCTCTATAATATTTTTTGAGAAATCTAAAGCCTAAGCATGCGATGAATGAAGTAAGTAATATGAATGCAATTTGTTCTTAGTTTATTGCTGGAATCAGGCCTGGATTGTTATAGGTTGGGCATTATCATAGTAATCTTCTTTGGAGTATTTTTAGTACGGCTTCGGGGGATCAATAACTTGGCAATGTATAAAGAAACGGTTACTTCTAGATCTCTTAGATACTTCCTAAAATATAGGATGTAGATACAGAAAATTATGTATTAATTGCCTATAACAAATCGGTAGAAGTAAAATTATATTCTCAACATTATGCATCCATAAGAATCTACTTTTTTTATGCTTAACACATTATACATACTTATTGTTGTTAGTATCTTTACATATATATTATGGTGGATATTTGAAGAAAAATAATCGTTTTTGAAGGCTACAAACTAAGCTTTAACGTTGTTCCTTTAAAGTACTAGTTTCACGACAAAATATATTTTGTGTCTTGTTAAAATATTTTTTGTCTACTGCGTGTGTACGAAGGGTCGACAACCATCTTGCGTTTATTTTTAGAGGTGCGCGTGCGCCAGTTTCTTTTGGTTGTGTTCAATTAGTTTGATTTGTGGGAAATCGATTTCACGGAACTTACGTTCTTCGGTCACAGATGGACCAGATTACTCATCTTTATGAACTGGGGAAGTCAATTATTC
This sequence comes from Cecropterus toxeus, assembly GCA_018249875.1. Lineage (NCBI taxonomy): Eukaryota > Metazoa > Arthropoda > Insecta > Lepidoptera > Hesperiidae > Cecropterus > Cecropterus toxeus. The sequence continues at coordinate 28,423 of DWNE01000028.1, forward strand.
ATTTGTTTTCGGACTCGCGTGGCGGAACGGTTACCATACTGGCCTGACACGCAGGGGTTTCCGTATTCGATCCCCAACCCAACAGATATCTGAATGATGTATTTGTATTAGACTTGTTCTATATCTGAATTGTGTATTCATGTTTATGTGTTTCCATGGCAACCACGATACAGAAAAAATCTAGCGTGGGGTAAATGTAGAATATGTTATAATTATTTTTAGACAATTGGCGAGGACGTATGAAACTGCGAGAAAAGGGTAAGTACACCTAATACGCTTATAAAATAACGGCTACGCAAGCCGTTATTTTTCCAAAATGTTTTTGCACCTGAGAACCGTATGTGCTTGATATCAATTTAATACCATTTCTACGTATTGTCCTAACACTTGTTATTTTTGACGTTCATAAATGTATCAGACAGACTCGATTAAAACTCAGAAATGTAAAATCTAGATTCTACGCGTGAACTTACATCACGCGCACACATTTATCGAAAATGTAAACAACTTACCTCTTGATTTAAACCTCATATATTACTTGCAAAAAGCTAGGATTTATTCTAACGCGCTCAGAGGCATAAATTCATTCGAGCGTCGCATAATTGGCGTCGTCTCATTAGATCAACGGTGGCAGATTCGAGTCGTTTCCTCCAACGTTGTAGGTGTCGCTTTAATTTCACTTTCTGTCTCGTCCAGTGTTTTATTGTTCGGGCCAGTCAGATCTCCTTGACGGATGCCCAGTTTAGATAAATGGATGTATGCTACGGCTCGTGCTCGTAAGTGGTGTAATTGCAAATTTTTACGGAGTTTAAGTTTTATACTTTCAAATCATATTTTTGTTTATCTTTAAAATATAAGTTGAAACGTTAAGTGCTTATAACCTCAATACCTTAAAATTAGTGGAAGTTATAGTGGAGAAGAACTTCTAGTAGTCTTCTTTAAATTTGTATTTTTTACTTTCTATTAGTATCTATAATTTCTAGGTACAATTAACATAATTATTCATGTAAATTTCAACTATCTGCTTAATTGCAAATAAAACAATATTGCCCAGCAATGACTGAGTCGCATAGTCATTGGCTAATAATATCATCGCAAAGTAATTTTGGTACGTTTCATTGGTTTTCCAGTTTCCTTCCGGGTCATCTAATTTAGCTGTCGGCACCGAATAACGGACGGGTAGGAAACCATTAGTCACGGGGTAACTTCCCGGAGCATTACAAGCGTCCCGGTTCGATGCTAGATTTAAAACTCGAAGTTAAGAAAGATTTTGGCAGCGTCTATTAAAAGGTGTTTCAAATTGAAGTTGTTTTAGAAAATAATTTTAAATAAGATTTTCACACTCATTAGGGTTTCCAGTATCGTTGATGACGTGAACAGGTACAAAGACGGATATAAAGACACCCAGACTATACTTAGATTTCTGTGCTGGGTTCATTCTGGATCTGGTTCATTCCGGTTCTAGATGATTATCATCTAGATGTTTGACACGCCTCAGCATATCAAAATTGGGTCCAGAAGCTTTGAGTATTAGATAATCACCGTTCCGTACCACAAGTCGACACATTGAAATAATTTCTAACATGTTAAATAAAAGTACAACAACAACAACTCAGAACTATTTCTATAACTACATTTATCTCATCCAAGAAGTGCATCTGGATATCAATAGTATGTACATTATAATTAATATGTCTCGTTTTAATATCCTTTACGATCTTATAAACATTAAATTACTGGCAGATTAACTAAAAAGACAGACAAGCAGATAATTGCTTTAAACTGCTTTAACGCTTATTTAATGCAACACTTGCAATATTATCTTTATTGTTAAACATTGTAAAGTTGGCTTTACTAAATAAGATTTCATACATAATCCAGAATCCAATATTACAAGCCATTGAACACAATCACGAGGCATGCAGATTAACGATACAATTTTAAATCAGCGCCGACGTAAGATCTTGTCGAGATAAACTTACAACGTTGATTAATTTCGCTTTCCGAGCTATTGTTAACTGCTTTCTCCTGTCTTGCGTCGCTTACTGTAAATACTGTTGTGATTGGACCGGACCTCACAGCTTGTGATATTTTTTTAAGGTTCCCGGGTTGTATATATTAAACACGATTGGTATATCATACTAATACTATAAAGGTAGAAAATTTGAGGATTTATGTGTTTCTTACTTTTTCACGTAAAATTTACTAGTCGAAATTAGCTGATATTTGGTACAACGATAATTTATGTCCTAGATCCTATGTATTAACACATAGGATCTTTATCTTGATGAATAATTAAAGCGGGCTGATCCGCAGGTAAAGCCTCGTATTAAATGATCTGAACAACATTATTAATTTCACATGGTGTAGTAATGAAGTCGAAAATTCTAATTTTAAAGCTGATTTCAACCGTGCACACATACAAAATTTCATCGAAATCGCGGTTTAGAAGATAAACTTGTACTACATATAGAGATAGAAGTATAGAAAATATAAAGAATTGTTGTGAAATATTCCTACCTAAACTTATATGAGCTGGGGCTGTTGAATGCTAATTTAATCTAGAAAACGATGAATTGAATGAATCTGATTTCCAACCAAATATACACGATGAATAAGAGGAAAATCTTTATTACAGCAACAATCTGCATTGATCCGTCATCTTTCCCGCGAATCGTGCGCCCGCGCACCGTGTTCGGATCACTTGCGTCATGACAGCCAAACAATACGAAATGGTTTGTTTATGTATTATTGTTTGGCACTGTAGGCGTAGGTCAGGCGCCAAGCTTGACGCCTTAACACAGCAAGGAACTAATTGTTTGGGAGATGAGCATTGAAGACAAAAGCAATGAATACAATAGAAATTGTAGGGCTCGCAAACGAAATTCGAAGCAGGAAGTGGCTATTTGTAACTGTACTTTAGTATAAACAATATGTTTTTAAATGTATTATAACTTGTGTAATTTTTTCGTATTTGTAATAATGCGTATTTTTATTTATTTTTGACGATATCTCGACCCAGTTACATGGATCGTGGTCACGAGGATCCATGTCGAGATATCGGTAAAAAGAATTTCGAAAAACGAATATTTCATTCTCGCATTTCACACGACTTCCTAAGTAATGCCGTTTATGTATGGCAACAACTTTATTATTATCATCTATGCGATTTCTTACTTTATTTATTTATTATTGCACCCATATAAAAAGCACAAAAGGGAAAACTTAATGCCTAATGGCATTCTCTACCAGCCAACCCTCGGTGGAAAATTTGTGGCAGGTGTTCATGTTAAATGCGAATAATAATAATATAGGATATACTAAGTTATAAATAATACATATATAAATATATTAAAATATGTACATACATACTATACACGATATAAATTTATAGCAAATACATCCCTACTTAATATTATAAATGTGAATATAAGATTGTTTGTTACGCTTTCACACCAAAACTACTCAACCGATTGTCATGAAACTTTGTACACATATCCTTAGAGGTATTAGAAAAAACATAGGGTAATTTTTATTTAAAAATATATTAAGGAAAATGCATATTGGTAGATTTGATCTTTTGTCAAAAAATCCGTCATTTATTATTTGTCATTTCCATAATTTTATTCACAATACGTTATTTCCAAACCGTTTCCCTTGATTACTTAAGTGTGCTTACAACAATCCTCTGGACAATATTTATGCAATAGTCCAAAAGCTGTTATCTTAACACGTCAATCAAACAGGCGTTGGCCAAATTCGTTGGCATTGCGTATAACTGTACTAGTGTGGCCGATTAAATGTAATGTATGCCTTTGTATTCAATGCGGACCTCAGTGACACCTCCACAGGCGGTGGCCTCCAATGCATAACAATATGCAGTTATATTATTAATATTGTATTAGATCGGATGACTATTCTGTGTACTTATGATGGATATGTTTGTATTGCTACTTTTTAGGGTTCCGTATCCTAAAGGTACAAAAAAAAATAATACTCCGCTGTCTGTCTATCCTTCTGTCCTTGTATCCATTTGTTCGTCTGTCAAGTCTATGTATATTAGTTTTGAAATTATATGATAAAATTAAATATATTTTTAAACCTTTAAAATGTCCGCCTATATGTAATTGTAAATAATTTTTTATTGTTCTAACTGTTAGATATTATAGTTGTGATATAACCTCATATTTAGTATTACGCATGCTTACTAAATGATAAATAATCAATAATAAATTAATCCCTATTGCCTGTTGGAATTCAACGGATGTTAGCGAACAGTTGTTTACAATTCGCCATATTAATAATCGAAATATGTCTATTTTCTGTACAAATTCCATAGTGCCGCACGTGTTGTTGCGAACCCGTGAAACTAATGCAAAGATTAGGTATTTCCGTTTGTCCGTACACTCCCGCGCATCAAATGCTTAGCCTGTGACTCATATTGATCTTAGCGAAGTAGACACGCGGTTAAGTAGAGCGTATTAGAACTAGGTATGTGACTTGGTTGAGCTAAAATCGATTTTTATATTAATCGATTTTCTCTCTTAAACAATCGATTTTTAAATCGATGTTATTTTTTTGTGTCGATATATATTTTTAAAAACGATTATTTATTCTTTTAGTATAAATAAATTCAATCCTCCAAATACTTTTGGTCATTTAGTTGACATTTTTCATGTAAAACACCACAACTAATATATTGCAATCAAAGTTCAAGTTAAACGAGGAAAGTAATTTTTAAAACCACCTTTTATTCAAACTATCTTATGACCGTACTGTTTTACTGAGTTTTGCCAAATAAATAGAATGTTTGATAGGCACTAGATGGCGTGCCGTACAAGTAATTAATTATAGAGCTGCTCTCAAAATATCTAAACCACAGAATAAAAATAACATATTTAGTGATTCAAAGCTGCGTCAAATAAAATCGAAATATAATATCGATTATTTATGGACAAGAAATCGATTATTCTAAAAAAAATATCGATTAATTTTTCACATCTCTATATATTGATCTTAGCGAAGTAGACACGCGGTTGGTTAAGTAGAGTGTATTAGAATTCGATGCTAATCCAAATTGAAGGGTAATGTCTACTCGAGAAACGAGGAAGTTGCGTTTGGGAGACGGTATGATTGATTCTGATTTCCGTGATCTTAGATTAGAGAACGCTGGACAAAATTTATCAAAACAGAAACTTTAAGTCCGCTATTTGATTAATTGGTAGAAATAAACGAATTTGTTGGACGGGAAGTGAACGTTACTGGCTGGGAGATTTTGTCTATTCCTATATATCCGTAACGACATGCCAATAAGCAGATAAGATACTGATAGATGTAAAAAGAGATATAGAAAAGAACATAAAAAGAAGAAAAAGAAAAACAGTTAAAAGCAAGCCAAATAAATATAAAGGAGTTTGAAAGTAAATTGAACTGAAACACAATTTGATACAAATTTACATAGATAATCGGGGGTTGAGAAAACAGGATCTTTGTCCTTTCTAAGTTTATTCTCAGCTTAATTTTAAAAACAAGCAAAATCGTCAAACGTCTCGTCACAGATGATATCATCTGCACAGCGTCTCATTACCAGGGATGTTATAGACCTCCGTAACCGTATCCGATATAAAAGTTTTTTAGTTTTAGTTAATAATAGTCCACCGCTCTGCCCAAGTGCGAATTGGTAGACTTCAAACACCTTTAAGAACTCTTTTTTTTCTAGAGAACTCTCAGATGTGCAGGTTTTCTCTGAATGTTTTCCTTCGTCATAAAGCAGTGATAATCAGATTCTAATACGCACATCATTTTAGAAAAATCAGTGGTGCATGCCTGGGATTCGAACCTCGGACCCTCGATTGAGAGGCCGAGCTTCAACCATTAGGCTATCACTGCTCGTAATAACTAAGCTCGTAAATACCTATATCAAGTTAATTTTCAATGTAATTTCAAAGTTTCAGATACAAAATTTCGTTCTCCAATCCCTACTCATTACTTACGTTATTAATGAAGCAAGCTTAACCGCAACAAAACAATTGTATTAGAAAGTTTCCATAAAACATTTCCACTCTGGCAATGAGTCATCAGTCCTTCAGAACGAGACGCCGGCCAGACTCCACAGGAACAACAAGACGCTTGCTTACTCACCTCGTATGACCAACAGTTGTCATATTGATAGCCATAAATAGAATAAGTCTGTGAAAGTTTTATGGGTTTGCTCGCGAGGGTGGGATGTCATATTTGCGTTACTCGCGCTTAATGTTGAAATAATCGAAAAAAATATTAGCATATCTAATATATATTTGCATTTAAGTGTACCTATCTTTTACTTGTAATAAAATTTAAATCAAAATAATAAACTAAGTACATAAAATCAGTGCATCAAAATTTCTGTCAATTTTTATTCTTGATCTGGGTCATTTTGTCCAGTTTTGAAAATTTGCTTAACTAAAAAAATACCACCTGACTGCAGTTATTACAACAAGATTTTCTGTTGTCTACTTTATTAAAAATATAGTAGAGTCTCATGAAAATATGAAAAAAACGCAAGAATTGTAAGTAAATTTAGCGAGATGATGCTCTTAAAAATACAAAAAAAAAAAAACAGAAACAGGCTCCAATGTCACCAAAAATCAAAAAAATAATTTAAATATAATATTTTGTTTCTTACATACACCCGCATACATAGCGCATAGTCGCGAAGTCTATTTCCTCCTTTTTTAAAGTCGTTTAAAAAGGAGGTTTTCTTTAAGAAAAGCTGTATCTATTTCTCTAAAATCGCTAATGTCCAGACCACAGCAACACTTACCCATTTGATAACCTTTACTCTTGTGTATAACTACTTACACACGTGCCCGTGTATACACGTAAATGCTTATAAATGTTTAATTAAACATCTATACATACCTGTTACTTATCTGCTCCTTACAATTAACCTTTACATAACCTCGATATTACAACTACTCCAATATTTACACAGAAGTTAGATCAATAGTAATCCCGGAAACAAACGCACGAGAATTTTGGTTTTTAATTAGTATACAGTGAGTGGAAAGGATGATAAAGGTGATTATAACGTAGTGGTTGAAATTTGACCCATTAAACCCGGATCTGTCGTTGGAATCTAGAAACGGAACCATCGATTTTTCAAGTATTTAACCTGTTAAATTAAATAATTCTTGCATGCTTTACGGTGTTAAAAGTTAAGAAACTCTTATTAATCAGAAGACAAATGAGAAAGATTGGACTCTTGAATAGCAACCCTCTACAGGTCACTATTATGACCACCCTTAGCTGAATGTGTTTTTTAAGTAATCTAAGTATAAAAAGTCTTCAATCTATAAAAAATAAATTATAAATTACATAATTTTAGTCAATATAACTACTAGGTTTTACCCGTGGTTCCGCCTGCTTTAGTCATTTACTATGATGAAGTTTATCCTATGTGTTAATACAGGTCATGAATTATATTTATGTGTTAATACAGGTCATAAATTATAATTATGTGTGCAAAATTTCAGTCAAATTGGATTAGTCATCTTTACATGAAAGAGTTTCAAACACACATACATCCTTACAGACTACATCCTTACAGACTTTCTTCGTTAACTTACTATGATTTTATTTATTCACATCGCGCTAATTTGATCTTAAAGGCAGTCGTATTGAACAGTTGTACACTAAAATATTCACATCGACATTCCGACACTTAAAACACTTTGCACTCCTACAAACACTTGTCTTGAACCACTATCCTTGAAATTCCCATCTAAAAGGACGCCATTGTGTTCAATGTTCTCAAGTGGAGTAAAAGTTCTTTCGTATATAATTAAATGCAAATACAATTACTTTGCAGCAGTGATAGCCTAATGGTTGAAACTCGGTCTCTCAATCAGTAATCAGTAATCATTTATTGCACAAAACAGGTACATAAATGGTGTTAACAAATTATTATGATTGTCTCTCTGCTTTTGCCCGATCGAGGATCCGAGGTTTAAATCCCAGGCACGCACCACTGATTTTTCTAATATTACCTATGTGCGGTTTATAAATTAATTATCACTGCTTTACGGTGAAGGAAAACATCGTGAGGAAACCTGCACACCTGAGAGTTCTATTAAAAAAAGAGTTTCAAATGTATGTGAAGTCTACTAAGTCGCAATTGGCCTGCGCGGTAGACTATGACCTAAAACTCTCTCATTCTGAGAGAAGACCCGTGCCCAGCAGTGGCACAATAATGGTTTGACGAAGACATTTACTTTAATCACTTTCAGAAATAAGTATGAAAATTTATTACTATATAGTAAAGAAATTCCATATAAACAGATGCGAAGCTACTCTCAAGGGCTAAGATAGCTGCTTCATATTATTTACAAATGATAAACAGTTTTAAATGGATTCCATTGTTTTAAAATTAATTCTTTAAAAACTATTACTTACATCATTGATCGCGTGTTTTTTTATATCACTATCACTTACATTGCATTTTTGTCAATAACACCGTTGTTTTTTTACTATCCTAACGTCGGCTACGCACCTTCAAAATCCAGTAGCAATACAAACAAATAAAACTGTTTGAAGATTCCAAACAAAGGTAAAGCCATGCATTGTTTGGTGATCAGTACAATACAAGTACAACAACACCATTAAACCACTTCAAAGTTCATAAGTTTTGGAGTACCGCTAGAGCTTTTTAAAAGCTTTCAAAGGGTTCGTCTATTTTAGGTGAATTAGTGTTATGGTTAAGTAAATTCCGAAGATGTTTGAAGTTATACCTTTATGGAATTTTAACTATGGCTAAGGTATTGATTGAAGTTAGATATAATAATACTAGCTAACTTATCTAGTTATTAAACTTGGACATAGGTATATTAAATATATAAAATCGTAAAATTCATTTATAATATCATATCCTTAGAAAATATTTCAGAATATATAATTAAGTTGCCTCCACCGCAATAGGTATTGGGCAAGTTGATAAAATTTGTCATCTATCATTTCGTTATTTCCTTTGACTTATTTCATGTGTTATTTGCTTTTCTTTATTTTTAATATGTATTTAATGACTTAAATACACTATAATCATCGTCAATCCATTATTGTCCCACTGCTGGGCACGGGTCTTCTCTCAGAATGAGAGAGTGCCAAGTGCGATTTGGTAGACACTATAATACATAATGTTTAATCTGTTACTGACATCCTACCTATTTTTCTATTCATCGTCACTTTAACTATGCACCTTAAGGTTATCTAAATAAATCTCATATAAAATTGCTTTTGTATTTTTAATTGTATTTTTTGTATTACTTTGTATATTTTTAATCCAATAAATTTTATTATTCATTCAAATATATCTGTTTAAGAACAGAAATTATTTTAATGTATATTTTCACCAAATAACAAAAGTAATTATTTGTCCTGATGTGGAGGGAATATTAAAGTTTAAATACGGCGTATTCCAACTTAGTTTTCAGAAGTAGCATTTCCAATACTCTCTCACTATTATAGATGTCCATTGATGATAGTCGGCACATGCTATTAAATAGCATATAATTTTGCTTACTACTTATATTTTATAAAAACAATTTTAAAGCGTTTATTTCTAAAATAAAAAAAATAATTGAAAACCTTGTATGTCAATGTTAAATACGAACCCCACAAACATAGCAGACGTTTTTACCTTGGCGTCGCTAAGTAGTTGCCCTACAACTGTTCTCTGCATTCTCAAGTGATAAGCAAACATAATTACGGCCACAGTGAAGCGCCACCTGTCGTATTTATCTTGAGTCTCGTCTTGTTTGTCAGTCAACGTTTAGCGAATTCCATTCGTCTATACCTAATAATATATTTTTTTATAAATATGTATGTAGCTAACGAGCAAGCAGCCCACCTGATGCTACTGCCGCCCATGGACATTTGTAAGCAACTTCATATAGAACGGGCGTTCTATATATTATCAATAATATTTTGCCAATAACGATTCGATTACAATTTGAACATTGAATATGAAACAAAACAAAAACGAAGACTGTATTTATGTACAAATCTAAAAACTAAAATGCACTGTCTGGCTTTTTGTTACAATAACCAAAAAAGTGTAGAGAAACCAATGAGTCTCAATTATCAAGATAATGGACGTTGAACTGAGTTGACGAAGCGATTTTGGTCTTTAAAATCGGTTGAATACTCTGCTTCTGTCTATGTACTTCAGAACGGCAATGAATCTCAACTTTAGTACAACTATTCAAAAACGTTAAAGTATTTTATTTTTTGGACATAAATAATACTATTTTTTTTTATAAATATGAAGTAGCACACGAGGAAGTAGCCCACATGATGGTAAGTGGTTACTGCCGCCCATGGACATTTGTAAGCAACTTCATATAGAATAGGGGTTCTATAAGAAGTCTATCACAGATGCGTTGCTACTCCCGAGGACTGAGATGGTCGCCTCAAGTAAATATGAGCCGGCAACCACACCCTTCCACCGAAACGCAAGGACTGCTTCACGCTAGAAATAGGTGTGGCGGTGGTACTTACCCGGTCGAACTACATTGGTTCTGCCACCTGGCAAGATAAATACTAATAACAATAATAATATAAATTAAAATAGCAAACGAACATGAATTCCAACTTACGGTAAGTGGTCCTTGCCGTCCATGGACATCTACTGACTTCTAATAGAACAGGGATTCTATCTGAAGACAATAACCGCTACTTTTGGTAATTGAGAGGGTCGCGTCATATTGCCTTCCATCGCAAAAACTGCTCTACGCTAGAAATGAGTGTGGCGTTGGAGTCGAATCATACTAGTTTTAACATCTAGTTTTCTTGTTTTAAATAAACTGAAAACCCTTTTTAAGTACAGGCACTGATATTGCCTCTCTATTTAAACACTTTAGCTATTTGACGCTATTTAATAACGTCAGAACAAAAAAATATTTTTATTTTGCCATGTTTATTTATGATTAGATTAAACGTTATTGATATTGCATATATGTACATAAAAATACGCCATACTGTACAAATAAATCAATCAATACTCCTTTAAAATAAATATCTATCTATTCTTTTGTTATTGATTTTGAAATTATTTCATTTTCGTGTTCAAAAAAATATTTTAGCAACTGAAATGTAATCTTTGAGCACCATTGCCTTAAATTGTTCTAAATCGGCCACAAACTACAGTTACACAATGCAGACTTGTAAAAAATTTGGACGCGGAAAAGGATGCTAACTCTATTACCGACGTCATGGTGCATATAGACGGGTCACAAAAAATATCGAATCCATAGTTTTTGTCCCGAAAGTTCATGAGCGTTGCAATTATTGTATTGCATTACTTCCTTTATTGTGTTTAAAGTAATAAATTTTAATGTTTTTTTATTAGTTAGTTGCAAACGACTCTGCAGTCCATCTGATGGTAAGCCACTGCCACCCATGGACGTTTGTAAGCAACTTCATATAGAACAGTTCTATCTATCTCCCAAGGAATGAGATGGTCGTCTCATATTTATATATATATCTCAGGTATAATTAATTTATAGTATATTAAATTATGGTCAGGAATTAGGGTAACAACAGACTACATCGTTTCACAAGAATGCTTTGTAAAGACAGACAAGATTGTCAAGAATGTTCCAACAAAATTTCTATACAATTCACTCCTGCAGTAGATCGCATTGTTTATTCAGAATGTTGCTGAAACGGCGTTGAAAAAAAAAACCTAGCGGAATTTCTATTTAAGGAACTAAACATTTCTCCCAGTTCTGTCCGCATTTAGACTTAACGGGGTTCAAGGGCAAAGCCAGACTGCATTGTTTACATGGAATGCTCTTAAAACTAAACAAGGGATTAGTTATAGAACGGGCCAAATTCAGTTTAATTAAATTAGTAAGCTTATGAGAAATACATTGTATTAATACTTTTTGAACACATAATATAATTCACCTACTGCTAGAGTTACCAACATTTTGTTAATGGAATATAGTATTTTTAGGCTTTATTTTAAAATTTTCAAAATAAGCTATATAAATATAGTACACATAATATATAACACATATAGTATTTTATGGGCAAGACATAACATGTAAACGAAAACATAATTATTTCATAAAGAACGGGTGTTCTATCTGAAGTCGATTACAGATGCGCTGCTACTCCCGAGCACAACGATTATCCTCAAATACAAGTGAGCTGGCAGCCACATTCTTCCACGTCACGCAATGCTTGGATGACCCAACTGCTTAAAACCGTTTTGATATATGTATATTTAATTTAGCTCTTATATGAAATTTTGTCAAATTGTCAAGTAAAAGTATTACAATATATTACAATATAGCTAGGTCTATTGATTAGCTTTTATTTGATACGCATATTCGTAATAGATAAAATAATTGTCCCTCCCCCTTTCTTTTTCCTATATTATGGCATATATCACAATCCGTCAAGCCGTTTGAGCGTGCCAACGAAATGGACATACATACAAACAAATATACATACATACGCTCGAAAAACATTACCCTTATTCTGACTCAGTCGAGTAAAAACAACGAAAAATCTAAGATGAACTATACGAGACTAAGTACTTTTTGTAGATCATGAATAGATTTCGCTCAATGCGCATCTGTTCACTTGCCATCTAACCAAACTTTTGTAGCAGCTGGCCCCTTGAAGCTATTAATGAAGTTCAAGGGCGGCAACAGACCAAACTGTTTATATAGAATGAAGAACAGAGCAAGATTCAGTTCGGTTTTGTTTCAATCCATAAACTGGTACATTAAGTACAAAGTGAAATGGTTAAAGTCGTTCAAGTGACTAAATATATACTTTGTGCAAAATACTAAGACAAGGTAGAATAAATGTATGTAGTTCGACCGAGGGTTGTTAGTAGTAGACCTGAAGCGTATTTGCATCAATAGACCACTGAAAAAAAGTAAAGAAGGCACGACGTACGCACGGTCAGAAATTAAAAATTCAAAATAAATGTTCAAAAGTGAAATATTCTTGGATACCTAAAATATTAACTAGCCTGACATACTGATCCTTACTGTTTTTTTTGTCAAACTACTGTACATATGTAGTAACATATCTCCGATAACATATCCTCTGATGGATATCAACTAGACAAAATTTTGAAATTATAACGTTTTGCTTAATAAATTATTCTTAAAGTGAATAGAAATTTCCTAATATTGTCCTCTTACGTAATCCTATTATCTTTCCTAGGACTGTAGGTACTTCTTACATAACATTGAATAGAGACCCACAAATTCCAAACAAAGCACAGAACCCAGTAAACGTCTAGAATACAATTAAAACGTGAATAAATTCATTACATTTTCTCTATTTGGCATTAGTTAATGTAAGCGCGTCTATACAAAGAAATTTAGTTACAAATCCCCTGTTTTCCTAGTAAAGCGAACCGTAGTGAAATGTGACACAGACTGTTTATTATGAAAACAAGGTTCCCGGTACAATGTTTGAAATGTTCGGTGTAAAACGTTTGGGCTGGTAGCGAAATCGGTAATCGGTAGCTACCTTTTGGAGCATTGCTAATACGGGTTCGTTACTGATACAAAATTCAGCCCAACGTTTAAAAAATGACTAGAATGATTTGTTACAGGCACGGTGATAGAAAATTTCAAGAATCGTTGTGAAAAAGAAGTGTGAGATGTTAGACTTGTGTTATTTATTTATCATAAATGGTTTAGTAGAAATATCAAGTTTGTATTTACATGTGTATGTTCCATGAAATGTTACATTTCAAGCTTTAATATAATGTCTAAGAAAAAACAGAGTGATAATTTACAAATCAACTCAATAAATAATATCAAAACATACGTGGCTAAAAGTTCTCCATAAAATTCCAAAAGTTGTGTATATTTTACTAATAGGTACGTACTTTTCGCGATAAAATTATTTAATAAAAGCATTTAACTAAACCCTTCATATTCTGAGATGAGACACTGCCTCTCGTAAATAATTTACTGTACATACGTATTTATTTTTTACGTAGTCTCGCTGAAGTTAAACTATCACCAAATAATAAACCCGATACATAAGTAACCGAACTAATTGACGAAACGTCAACCACGCTTTGGTATCCCTAAGGATAGGACATATAATTTTGCATGAATGTAACATTTTTATCTGGTCAACTTATAGGTGAATTTTGATTTTGATATTTTAAACTATTAAAAAATGGCGACGATTTTTATATCGTGTAGCGAAGCACGAGTACTTTAACTAGTATTGTAAATGCGTAAGTCTGTAAGGATTTTAGAAGTACTAGTCAAATTTCGTTGTAATTACACTTATAGCTTATAATCTAGATTAACACATAGGATAGTCACGTAGAAATCGTGACCGAATTGAGCGGACCCGGGGGAATAAGCTAGTAATGTATAATTCTCGTACCTTAATCACCTTCACACTTCAGATTGGCGTTTAAACTTTTTACAGCCATTTTTTGCGTAACTTGACACGATGTCTTTTTAACGTAAACAAACGGAGGCAAAAAGGCTATAGCAATAAATCTGCAGTCAAATGTGATTAGAGGAATGCGTAGAGCGGCGTAGGTAGTATTTTTTATTTAGTATAAAATATTTTTGTACATTGACATACTTTCTTCTGAATTTGATGGTACGGGTATGACTGTCTACAAATATAATATTATACATATATGTATTGACATAGTCAGATTTTTTAAAAGTACGGACTTATTTGTAATGCTACCTTAAAGGTAGAATTTTTGTGATTCGACTCCGAAAGCACTATCGCCAAACATCTAAAGAATTTCACTGCTGTTTACTGATTTGAAGAGCTAACGTACTAAAATAAGGAACTTATCTGAGGCGTTCCAACTTAATCCTTAAGGGTAGCAAAGCATCCTTGACCAACCTCACGTAAGACTAATCTTATTTGGGGTTGATTCTAGGTGTCCAAGAGCGACAATGATCACTTAACGTTTGATTAAGTGGCTGTTGCCGCTACAGGTTTTATATAGTAAAAAAACATGTAAATATACGGAAACACATGACAGTAATATATAAGTATTAAATAATAATATAGTACATTTAATTTAAGAAATCCTTTAATCAAGTTAATATTGTGATAATTGAAATTCGAATTTATTTCCATGACTTTATAGTTAGCTACTGCACGGGATTCCAGTTCTAGGCCTGCACATGGCGGAGCATTCGTGAGAGAATCGTAACATACACGCCGTAGCATTTCTTTGTGCGAGCCGACGACTTGACACCAAAAAATCGCATCTTGACGCTTCGCTGTGATTTGACCCAAAAATCTTTTTAAGGCTATGGAAACTGTATGTTTTCAATGGAAATTGTAGAAAGCTTGACTTGCTTAACATTCAATTGATTCACAGAGGATTGGATCAAGTTCCTCATATTTAAAGACTTCAGAATGTATTTTTAAAGGTATATGATATAAAAAAAACATTACGATAATATTGTTAATCTATATAAGTGAAGTCAAAGTAAAACATCATTAGACTACGCTTAAAGAGTTACTGAATAGACAGCTGGCTTAAATTCAGTTAAAGAAAGGAATATCGCAATAATATACCCTTAACACACTGACACGAAAACTCAGATTTAGGCTGATCACTACTAATTAGTCAATGCCCGGTAATTGGTAAAGAATCATATAAATAGCCAGTTATAAGAGAAAATGGAACGAAGCTAATAAATCCCGACAGATGCGCACTGAGACATAATAAGACAAATTGCGGGCACATAAGGCGTCCCCGCTGAAATTCAGCAAAATGAATAAGATCCCTTCGACATCTGGGCACCTGCACCAAAATACACCGAGATATGGTGGAATATTATTCCTAGAATAGCAGCAGACTGTAAAATGAATACGGAGACACCATGTGCCTTCAAAAACTTGCAGGAACAAAATTAGCGATACGTTCATCACTGAACGGATTTCCTAATTTACACTTTATATCCTTGTACGTGTGGATTATTGTTTTACGAAGACTGAATCTCCTTGACAGAACTTGGTAAATGTTGGTAAGTGAATAATTTGTCATTCGCTTTTGACCGTGTTGACGTTGCGCTTCGCCCTTTTGCTAATGGTCTTTTGGGCAGAACCCATTTAAAGCTTAAACGGATAACTTCGAAGAATTTTTGGCATCTTTGAAGTTTGACAGCAAGCTTTCTCACGAAATGTTACTGAAAATTTTACATTCAAGTGAAACTACACCAAGAAAACAAAATATCGAACAATATGTGAAATTAGATCATTTACAATAGAATGAATATTTCTATGAATCTAATACTTTATCACTGTTTTAAAAGATCCAAATCTAATTTTTAATTCTTGATATTATCGAATAGGAAATCGGTTGTACTGAATTCGATAATTCCTAAAATTGAGATGGAAATGTGCAGTATCCATGATCACAAATATAGATCGAGCTCAATGAACTGCAGCTCATATCATAGCGTGGCGTAGCAAATATTTACTAAAGGCAGCTGCGCATGCGCAGGTCGTACAACTTGCCGCGAATACATCAATGACATCGCTTAAGCTTTGAACACAGTAGACCATAAAACACACGAGAAACTTCGCCTTGTTTTGATAGAGACGTGTGTTTGTCTTACTGATTTCAAATGTCATTATAATTTATTTGGTATTCATAGACGCTTCTGAGACCACTTCGTGTTTGCAATAATGTTTAATATGTATCGTAACATACATATAGAAATCACGTGTCACTGTGTTCATACACAGTCTGTGAAATCGGTCAACCGATTCAATGAAATTTTGTTAGTGTGTATAGTTTGTTCCAACTTAAAAGGTGTCCGGATATATTTTTTCTGTCATTACAACATCGGCTAAATGATAATAAAATAGTGATTAAAATTGAATTATTTCAACTAGAATGTATAAGCAATAAAAGGTTGGTTGAATGTATATATTTAAAGTACAAGGAGCCATAAAGAGAAACTAAGCAAAGCTTGTTTATGATAAGCGAATCCGCCTTAAGACAAATAATATAATCTATGACTGATTGAGTCGACTGATCACTGACCACCTCGTATATCCCTCAAGGTGAATTTATTACAGGTAATATTTTAGATGTCAACGATTGATTGCAGAAATGCGAAATTTATATGCCGACGATAGCTGACTTCAAACCTTAGTGAATCGAAATAGGGCTTGAAAAGTCAGAGTAAAAGCATGTGCGGAGTATGTTGGATAATGTGAACATGCCTTGTAAATGAGTTATTGACAGCTGACTGAAATTGAAATGAACAGCTGTATTGAAATATTATATCACGCAGATATTCGCTACTGCCTTGCTATTTATACGTGAGGAACATTCATGTTGAGATATGTGTTTCGCATATTTCAATATGCTCATCATTTTCAAAACGCATTGCAAGTTTACCATGAAGATAAGTTGCTAACGATACGTAAGCAACTGGATTTACTTTTGCTTGTAAATCATGGTATTTTTAATTATGAAGATTAAGATATGCTTAAGAAAACAAAACGAAATGTAACCAAACAAATTGTTGTTGACGATACCGAAAGGAAGTATGAGTTTGTTAACGTTTATAATAATTGACCATCCTTTGCAATAAAATTAGCATTTTACACCTTAGTTTATGGTATAGTTATAAGTCATTAATCTGTTTAGTAATACCTAATAAATTTTACAAACAACTTCAAACAAGTACTATTGAGTAATGGTGCGTTTAATCCTCAAGTACGTTATGACATAGCTCTTTGATTCGATAACTTTCGTTCGATTATGACCCCTGATAGTGATACATAAGGGCGACATTTCTATAAATATGAATATTTACGGCAATTCGGATATGTTTGTAGAGAAAATAACTATAATTTATGACGTTTATTCACGCATAGAAACCATGCGAGACCTGACAAATTTTCCAGACGTTCATGAGCCGAGGACTATCGTAATGATTTGTTGCTCATAAATATGATTAATACTAGATTCTCCATCCAAGTGCTGGTAATAACTTTGTCTAATGTTGAATTTACTGAAAAATGGAAGGATTGTCACTTTGGAGGATTATGATAAGCGAATCTGTCTTAAGATAAATAAAAAGCCTTAAAAGCTTGCTTAAATGTTCGACGAGTAACTATACAATCCTTTAAAAAATATTAGGTAATTTATAAGACAATGAAAGATTATATTCACATTCACAGTAGATATTTATAGTAGTAATGACTGATAAAATAAAAATTGTATACACAAAACAAATCCTATGACAACTAGCTACTGCTCACTTGACGAATTCGCAACGAGGATAGTCACCAGAAAACCCAACTTTTCCATGATTTACAGTAAACGTATCGTTTTCAGGCTTTTGAAATCAATGTTGCTAAGTTAATAGTTAACTAGTTCATCAACAGAGTTTATCGATGAAGTAGACAAGGAAATCTTAACATATTTATCTAAAATATTACACTATATCGATTGTTAACATCTAAGATTATTGTATGTTTTAAAATTTGGTACCTAAGTCCCTTTTCATTTAAGATATGACAAGAACCATTTTACAGAACCTCGGTACTAAATGCGTTATCTAAAAGTTGCTTTCAAGCTCTGTCTTTTACTTTATGATTTTTATTTATATCAACGATAAAATTTCATTCACATACCTTCCTTTATGTTCTTTCATCCTTGATGGCTTAGTCATGATGCAGTAGCCATTTCATTCTCAGTCTATTTTCTTCCAGTTGTAAACTTTTTATTGTATAACTCTTAGATGGAGAGCGAAAACTATTTATTTTCCTTCGACCTATAAAATCTTTACGACATTTTAAGCGTCATCTCCACATCAGTACTTCGATACACTTCCAGTACAAAATTTGTTTGCTTTCGACTGGGTTTTATAGATGTCAAACGAATTATGTCCTATTTAATAGCTTGTTCGTGTTTCTAAGAAAACAATAGAATGCGGTAGGGTAATTGGCTGGTTGTAAAATTTGACGTAAATCTTATATAACGTTGGTTTAAAGAAAGATAATGATTCTGGTGACATATATATGAAGCTATTTTGTGTCGTAAAACAGTAAATTGGAATACACGTGCGGTATATCTTGATCGAAGAAACTGTGTCTATGTCAAATTTTAAAATCTTTAAATTGTGTATTCGTGTTTGTGTGTCCATGGCACCCACGACACAGGAGAAAATCCTAGTGTGGGGCTATGAGTGTAG
>DWNE01000029.1:0-47165 GCA_018249875.1 Cecropterus toxeus
TAATGTCGTTATGTGCTAGGGTGTCCTACCGTTATTGGAAAGGTTAAGTTCAACAAGGCCATAGTCCAACACATTGGCGAAGTGCGTGTGCGTGCGAAACGTCACATATTTCAGAGAACATTGTAGAGAATTCCCATGCATGTACACCTCCTCGCGACGATTTTTTTATTTGGCTATTCTCCTTAGATCTTGTTTATTTTTTCCTGGATCAGATATGAACGAACGCAAGGAGTCACGTAAAAGATTCAACATAACCAAAATACCACACACATAGTTAAACAGTAAAAAAAAAAGAATAATTTGCCAACATTTCTTTATTAAAATATTTTACTATATTTACATTAATTTATTAACAAATTAATATTAAGCAATGAAAAATCTTACATCGCAGTTATAAATTATACATATAAAATCATTATATTTATTAAAATTACAGGATATAAACTATTTGGTAACAATATATATAAATATTTGAAAATAATGAACATTATTTTATAATGAATTTATGCGTATTTAAAAAAAAAATAACAGGAAAAGTTACAAGAAACAATTTAGGTAAGTTACCTCCTGTAGCTATACAAGATTTTCTCTGCGGGCGGTGAATATTAGTGGATACAATACCTATATTTCTTGCCAATTTTGCAAATTATATTAGTGTTAGAGATTTATAGTCAACAGAAGCATGGGCATTGTAAAATTCCAAAAATCTAAATTGACGAATAGAATACAAGAATTAGGTAATGTTTGCGTGTTTATCGTTAATTTCTAAGCGGTACAAATTGAAAGATTAAAAATAGTTTACGTACTACATTAACGAGCGCGTCCGATCTGAACTGAACCGAGTTTCACACACAAAATGCCATTGTTTGCTCAAGGAGTTAGTGGAGGACCGTAACCGAGGACGCGACGTTATTGCGATTGTGTTCAAACTTTCAAACTAACACCAAACTGTCCATTTCCGGGACTGAATAGTGAATTACTTGTTCTCGAACGTACCTACCACAGCACTATCAAATCCATCAAGCCATTGTTATTAAGTAATGAATTGATAAAAATCGATTGACGTAAAGTTCTTTCTACGGACCACTAATAGTTCTCAAGTGGGACGTAGTGATGTTAGTATTAAGATTGATGTAAATTAAAGGCTTAGTACAACTATCTTACGCGCATCGAGTGGCGGTGGCGTCGCGCGGCGGGCAGCGGATTCAGCGACAGCTCTCCGTCAGCACGAGGGCCCTCCGAAGCTGAGTGTTTTCATACTCACTCGCTGCGGACGTGTTAATTCGTAGACACTGTTTTTTTTCCGCGGTGATCGACGACTGTGGGAACGTTTTTGGGTGCCTTCGTTAGAAGTACCTACTCCACGGTAACGAGCAAACAGCCGAAATAACTTCGAGTATCGCTCCTGCGTTAAGTGGCCGTTCGCTCACGGAATTTACGACAGTTCACGTGTGGGTAATGGCTCGCGATTGAGCCGTCGCCGCACGATTGTTATACGAACGTTGCGTAGATGCGTGCTATAAAAATTATTTTAGTTTCCAATTTGAGCGTCATTGTCTGCGCGACGTGAAAGTTGTCGGTGGCGCCGGCACCAATAAAACAGTCGGAAATGTTGAGCACGCGCGACGCCGCAACCGTTAATATCTCAGCAGATATTCACTCATACGTGGTGGGTACCGTTTTATAGGTGCCCGATCATATCCCGGGCTCGGCACTGAGATACTATCGACGCGAGCCGCTCATATATTACCTTGACAGGCTAACAATAAAACAGGATATCTGTTAGCGCCGGCAAATGCAGAGGGTAAGTGAGGAGGAGCAGGACAAATGGAAGCCTGCGCGAACCTTGACCCTTGGATACAGTCTGCGCGGAAATATTTCATCATGCGATGCATTTCATAATATTTCAGCTGAAGACAAGTCGCTGCGGGGATCGGATGCTAGCCATAAGTTATTAAACGAGGCGACAACGTATCCCTTCTCGTTGACAGGTTGTTATAAGAACGGTTTTGTACCACGGATACTAATGCCCGTGCATGAATACATTACAATAGACAAATTGAATTCTCAAAAGGATTTACATAAGCAGTGTGCAATAGCAGTGCTATTATAATGCTATAACGTGTTGTAAGACAATAGTGGTACAGGGTCCTCCCACCTCCCACGTGGGTCGTTTGGTAGACGCCGTATGCGCGGGCGCATGCTAATCGCTTCTAATCACGGCTCGATCGAGAGCTGATTCATCTCGGCCTTACGATCCTGTATTCTGTTTATTTACCAATCAGTATGGTTAATGCCGGCCGTGACCATAAAAGGAGATATATTTGTCTAGTGTCGCTCTTAATTAGTGCCTGACGGCGAATCGACGCCATATGTGGTCGCCGAGTTAGCGTCGACTTTTGAAGAATATTTTTGTTAATGTTAAATGTAAATGAAAGAAAATCATTAATGTTTGTTCCTCTAATTTCCCTGCCGCCTTTTATGGTATCCAGGTAGCTCGGTGCACTTGTTGGGAGGTTACTTGTTAAAAATATTGTTTATTTTTAACTTCGTGCTTCAAATTTTTAAACATTGGACGAAGTAGGTACCTGTTTTTAAACTACACGAAAACGATATAAAAAAAGTGATAAATTATTTACAATTATTGGCAATAGGTGTTTTTATCTATTTGATGTGCGAGAAGAGGCAAGCTTTTATTTATATGTATACTACTTATAAAAACGCTTGAAGTACTAAACAAGCATGTAGTTTATCTAATAGTGGCACTGCCGCACATGGACATTTGTAACTACCTATATATGTACCTATATAGGGCTTTTGTTTTAAGTCGACCACAGATGCGTCGCAACTCCTGAGGACTACGATGATTGCCTCATAGGTATAACGCAAGAACTGCTCTACGCTAGAAATCGATGTAGCGGTGATAAGTTACGTTTAACCATATTCTACCACCTTTATTGTTGTAGGTTATACACTTGCAAGTAACTCTTCTATATAGGATGTGTTTATAAATTATATCACAATTTAGACCGTGTTTACTCATGATATGTTTCAATACCCTACAAACGATTTTTTTGTTTTTTATTTACATATATTTAGCTTTTGAGTTTTTCTTTTTGAGTATTTCCACTTTGTTTTATTAGTAAAATTTTAATAAAGTCTTTATATTAGTACCATTATTATACGGACAATTATCAGCTACATTATTAAAGAAACATTTATCACTTGACAGCAGTGTTTATTTACCAAGACGTTTAAGGAAATCAATCACACATCTACGCCAATACCTGTCCAAGTGCCTACGCTTATATGGTTTCCAAATAAAAACTCACATTGCGTTTATAATGTTTGATCGATCAAGTGGCGCCAACTGCGAGCGTGCCGAATTGGTGAGTGCTAAAATGTGCGCCGGCGCAGGGTACGTGGGGGGAGGGAGGCGCTCAGTGGCAGGTCCGCCCAACTCTTTGTTTACGTAACGCCCCCTCATTACGCTGTTTCGTAATTGCAAGGATCGAACTGAAGAACTGTATGTGACGTACGCCTAAAGCACCGTTGCCAAGCAATCCATTCGCTAGAACCACATGCTCGAACTTGAAGATGTGTTTGGGTTTTCATAAGTTAGTAAGGTTCTTTAGCACATTTACCAAAGGAAAAAGGTCACATATTCCTAACGTAGGTAGGTATATGATATTCTTATCTCAAATATTTTTAGGTTTGGATTTTTTGGCTAACGAAGTAGTTTTATTTCTCTAGGTCCGTCTTAAAATGGTAAAAGTACGAGGAATTCGTTGCAGTCGTGTTTATTAACTGCCTCATCTACTTCACTTTTCTATTAAGGAAAGTAAAGAGCCTTTCTAGTTTTAAGTGAGGCACTATTGTTGTTGTGTCAGATGGAACTTAAATGTACATAAGACATTTTCAAAATTTCCTGTGTTGTCACCGGATGCAAGTTAAATACACCTGTGCACAATTACAATTATTAAATGTGTTATAGCATGTTAAAACTTGTTTAAGGCTTATTTATTATCAGTGGTATGTCAATGATATATTCATACTCATACAGTATGCGGGGATGTGGGCGCGAATAGCTCAATCCGCCCTGCCTTATTAGGTGTACACATTGAAACTGATGAATAATTAGATTATCTATATACTTAGTCATTAAAATCGATTGCATGATTAAACTTCCTTTTAAGGTCAGAAATTGATAATCGTAAGATGCCAATTGGGAATTGTACCGAAATGACCCAAGAGTAATTGAAATACCTATATACCTTTACTTACCTATCTTGTAGTTTTAAAACATGACTTTTTTGTCAAATTAACCCTTATTTAACGTTGCATGTTGATGCAGATGATATATTTATCTAAAATTTTGGTTTTTACAAATTTTTAAGTCTATTATATTTTTGTTCTAAAGCTTTTTGAAAAGCTATCTGACAAAATAACTATCTGAGTTAAATAATAAACCAAGGCACAAGCCACTTACATTTTTCACAATCTAAATGATATTTTACTATGTTCTTCCTAACTTCAAACAAACCCTGATTGTTGAATACAACTGAAATTAAGAAGTTCAATATTGAATAAAAGTAATAGGGTATGTGATATGTTTAAACGGTTTTATAATAGATGATTTAGTTTATCTATCAGCCGGTAGATAGCATTAGGAGCGCATGATCCATTATAGAAAGGTATCGCACCTGACGTAACTGACTAACGGTACTATTTGATATCTAACATTACCTATATTATTCAAATGGATTCCCAGTAGCCGCTCGCTTTTACAGAAACAGTTAGGCAGACCGCCCATTGCGGCATCTTAAGCTGTAGTTAATGCGTCTGCCAAAACTGCCAAAGTTGCTGTCATTCAAATGGTAGAACGTATTCAGTTTGACTGGAAAGGTACCACTGTAACACCTGTTTCTAGTGCTTCTTGCATTTAGGTGGAAGTGTGTGCTTGCCGGCTCACTTTCTTATGAGGCGATATCGTAGACCTCGGGAGTAGCAACGCATCTGTGATCTCTAATAGAACTCTTGCTCCGTATAAAGTTGTTTCTAGATGTCCATAGGCGGCAGTGATCACTTACCATCAGATGAATTGCATGCTCGTTTGCTACTTAAGTTTTATAAAAAAATTAACAGTGATTGTTTAGTAGGTTGCGCCATCAAAGAAATTGTCGCTCTTCGTCGCTCATCCAACTAATTGGGTGCCCTGGCGACAATGCCTCAAGAAACAGATCAGTAGCTTGAACGATGAGTTGGTAGCTTAAGCAACTGTCGCTTAAGCCTAAGTAACCGATGGGAGGTCAGCCTAAATGGACACGGAGATAATGTATTTTACGATTTAGGAATTGTGCGTACATCTACCGTGTACAGATTGCAATTAAGACATCCCTAAAACTCTCCTAACAGCAACTGAAAGTATAATATTCGCTGTACTTCCCACTTATACAGTAATTAGGGTATGATAGAGCAACAATTACATGAGTTATTCCTACTTAGCTATTTGATTTAGCTTATATCTTCCTTTACACCTTAAATTGTCCTTTATTATTCTGCTAATTAGTTTTACAAGTGAAGCAGAATTTATATTGCGCTTTAAAATAAATCCCTTTTAACTCTTTTTTTTTTGAGGCACTTGTCACTTGTTCTAGACCCTTAACAGCACATATTACTTTCTTCTACTGTTTGCTGTTTTTACATTAACAAGATGTATCACATATAATCAAAGAAACAAATTTAAAAAGTCTCGAAAGTGAGTTAAGACATCAGATGTTGGCTCGTCCGGCAGATGACACTAGCGGCGCGTGTTGCGTTGCGAAACGGTATCGCACCGACGTAGCCGGCGCTGGCGCCGCGGTCCCGTTACCCGCCTACGGCGATGCTTGCGCCATAGCTTTACTAGTTCGAAACTAGTAGTTTCCAATGAAATAAAAATGATATAAAAGTGCAATGAAGTTTGTCTGTTCGTTCAAAAATTGATGAATAATTTGAAATACCGTTATTTTATTTCAATCATCTATGTCAACAAATTCATTGAGATGCTTGGTTCATTTTTCGAAAATCACATGTTAAAGTCTACATTTTTGTTTTTTTCTTATTATATTGTTTATTATCTCCCAGACACATAAAAATATAAATTAATTCAGGCATATTTATATTTAAACAGAAATTAACTTCCTTGACATTCATTTCATAATTGCAATAATGATAATATAAATGTATCGATGATTAAAACTGGTTTGTTTTATTCTTTATTATAAATAAAGGTTAACTCGATTTCCTTACTTGACAATTTTTACCTTTCAACTCCTATTTATATGTTCAAGCTTCGTTCAGTTCAAACCATAAAAAACATACCTACCTTTTTAGATATGTAACCGACACGTGGACAAAGTCGAAGACATACCTAAACTAGCTTGAATAACGCATGTCTCTGATAACCCAACTGCTTTATCAATAAAACTGGACACCCGTCATTAAGTCGGCAATTAGCGGTATTAGTTAACAAGACGGATTAATTTTTGATTGGACATTAGGAAAGAAAGTAACACGATAAAGGTTTGAATTAAAAAGCCTGTCTTCGTTATTGTTAATTTATTTTAACACGAAACGTCGAAAGCTTTTACCGTTTTGTAAAGATAGGTATACCTAAACGTTTTTAATACTTTAATGTGTACATACGAGTACGTAGTTAAAATGAGTTATAAAACTTTGAAAAATTGTAGAGCTACATCATATTATAACTACTTAATATATAAGTTGTTGCGTATGTAACTATTTTAATTAAAGAAATAGCTGGTAAAATATATGACTTAACGTTCGATGATTAAATATATATCTAACTATAGGAAAAATGGTTTATTTGCAAATATTCGTAATGATCCATCTAACAAGGCATAAAAATAAATATACTATAAAATTTATGTAATACAGGAAGAGATTTAATAAACAGACAGTACTAAACATTAAGATTGCAGCGGGCAACAATGTGATTTATTTCTGAGATAACGGACTAAACTGCCGCCTATGTTTCTAACGGGGTCTAGTTTGAACCGTTTAAAAATGTAGCATGTAGAATTACTTAGTTATTATTTTTGGGTCATTATTTGTGCTGTCTAAAACGTGTATTCGTAAAGATGCTTAATCATATGCGTATTTATTTTAGAATTAGTTTTGCTAAGCCTAGATAAGATATATTTATGTAAGCGACGTATGAGTTTATGATTGAAGACTAACTCTTAAGTTAAGGATTGGGTTGCTTTTTATTTTCAAAGGAAAGTAGAGCTTAAAGCTTGCGTTGACTGCGTTGTACTTATAGGAAAAATATAGAGTAATACAGGATCATAATGTATGTAGGTATTGCTTGTTTCTTGGTTGTACATAAATCCCAAGGAGAATAAGAGTTAAAGGAAAAGTAGAGTTAAATTAAAAGAGTAAAAGAAGAAGTCGAATATATTGTAAATATTTTACATATTTATCATACATACATACATCAGAAAAAACGTATTGTCTGATTTTTTTTTACTTGTAATATAAATCCAAAGCTATGTAACAACCGTCCTTTTCCAATGAGTACTATAACTCAGTATTTTATATGAACAGACAGTAATAAAAAAAATAGAAAACTATGAGTAATAACACACGCCGAACAAAATATTCGTTGACGCAAACATCATATTAGAATAAGTAGGCGCTTCGACAATCAATTACATTTTGCCTACTAATGGGAGATGAGGCCAATTGCGTAATTTTGCATATAACATCAATTTTAAACCCGCCAACACGAGTACAGCCTTGTTTTGTTTGTGCGTGAGTCAGTATTTAAGAAAGTGACGATTATAAATTAACAGCGATTCTTCTCGGCTGCGACGTAGGTATGAGTAAACATTCAAAAAGGGACAGATAAATACTATAGTAAAAAGTAGGTGTATAGATGCGTATGTTAGGGGACATAAATACTTTAACTATAATATCTACAGTTTTATTTAACAAATACTACATTTTATTCTCATATTCCTACTGGGCTCCATATACAAACGACTTGTCTGACATATAAATTAACTAGGTTATTGCCACGGCTTCAGTCATGTCTACCATGGCTTTAGGTAACCTAGGCCATAAAATAGCTGTGTGCCAAATTTCAGCGAAATCCAATCAGTAATATTGTTTGAAAGAATAAGTAACACACATATATACATTCTTACTAACATTCACATTAATAATATTAGTAAGACATAATATAATTCTTTTATTCTTTCATATTTTTCTTTTATTAGTGCCATGGACACACAAAGACGAATACACAAACACAGACCCAAAACAGAAATCAAAACTCATCATTCATTATTTCTATCTGGCCGTGAATCGAACCCGGGACTCACTGCGCGTCAGACCAAGTATGGTGACCGCTCCGCCACGCCGGTCGTCAATTATAATTAGTTTATATATACTGTTAAAATTATATACTGTATAAAATATTTGTCCTATTGCCTTAATGGGCAATGAATTTGGAACACATTGTTTGGCAGTAAAGTTTGATAGTACCATATTTATGTCAAGAGATTTTTTATATTATAAATTAATAAAAGACTATTAACTCTATTTAACGTATAGTGGCCACTGCCACCCATAGACACCTGGTATTAATTCTAGATAGGATTAGAGTCTTACCTGCGCTCGGCTACACCTACTTTTATATGCCAATATATATTCTTGGTATTCAAAACATGCGAAACATAGTTTCACTCACATATGATCTTAATAGCATAACAACGTAATAAATGAAACAACTAGTAACTAATAAAGTTCTTGCTCTGCATGAATGGTTGTTCCTTGATGCGACAGCACGCCGGCAGATGGCACTCCCGGCGCCGGAAATGACTCGTATCTTGCTCATCCGAGGGCCCTTGTGGCACGCGATCTATTGAGTTCGCGTTGGACATGTGTAGTCAATATTTACAATGAGCTTGTACCCTCGGATTTTATACGCAAGTAATATTTTGTAAGTGCTAATTTCTTTTTGTATTTTGTCCGTGGGACCGCTTGCGAGATGAGTTTCCGTAACATAAGTTTGGCAAACTAAAAGTGTTAACTCGTATGTTTTCTGATTATGTAAGATAATTTCGAAAAATGTTTTATTTGAAATTGCAGATTTTAAGTTAGGCGTCAAAAGCAAATCTTGGACCGCGTAAGTATAATTATTAATGTGTGCCTATTAGATGATTATCTTGTATATCTCGATATCTTGACGACTCGCGTGGTCGAGCGGTTACCATACCGATCTAACGAGCAGTGGGTCCCGGGTTTGATCCCCGTCCAGACACGCTTCTGAATGATAAGTTTAAATCTGTTCTGTCTGGGTGTTTGTGTATTCGTCTTTGTGTGTCCATGGCACCCACGACACAGGAAAATCCGAATGTGGGGCTATGAGCGTAGAACGCGTCTCCTGTTTTAATTATTTTTCATAATTCTTCTGAAGAATAATAATTAGCATAGTGTTGCAACAAAACATCTCTAATATTACGATCTATCCGAATTATAGCTAATATACCATGAAATTAAATTATTAAGTGATTGAATTCCATGAAATGGTCCCAATTAATATTTAATCCGTCAAGTATTTAAAATGTACCCAGTTGAATCGATTTAAATTTTGTGACGCAAATAACGGTTAATCATTTTGAATCTCTTGAACGATTATCATAGTACCCTACAAAAACTTTTACTATATTGGACTAGAGAATGTTAAGCTTCGTCGTCAATTATCTTCCAAAATCAGTATAATAATAAATATATGTCAAATAATGCATACAAAAGTATTGTAGCCGATATTATATGTCCATATTAAGTTAGAACTAATCGTTATTCGTCTCTTCCCGCTTGACTAAGCTGGCGCCATGAATGGCACATAAATTGAATGTTATGTTACTTTTTGTTTGAAAAAATAACCGATAATTTTAATTTACGCCAGATTTTCCATTTTGTTTTATTATATGTGATGTATATATCACTAGCTACTCTATAACAGTTAAAAGCTAGTGATAGACATGTAGTTCTAAATTCGGCTTCTTAAACTGGAGTCCTAAGTTCGAATACTAGACCGACAAAAAATAATAAAAAATAATTATAATTTGCTTTAATAAAGGTAAACATTGTGAAGAAACGTACACGCCTTAAAGCTCCATAAAATTCAGCTAAGGTGATCTTAGGCCTGAAGCCATCAATTAGGTTTGGAACTATAGACTAAGGATGGGCTTATAAGGCCTTACACCTTTCTCTGAGACCCTTCTCTGTAAGAGGACCCGTACTAAGCAATAGAACAGAAATGAGTTCAAGACGTTCTATAACAGTTAATAGAATCCGTATGCATGGGTACTAAAGTAAGCTGGCGCCAAGAATTACGTATAAATTGGATCTTTATTATACAATACGATTGGTCTTCCTATCAATTTAGACGGATTATGATTCTTGTTATAAAATTATATGATTGTGTTGCTTATGCAAAGTTATTGCCAATATACGATAATTTATAACTGGACGCGGTTCCCCATTTTCAATTTAGATTAGCCTACATATCGTAACTAGAAATTTCAAACACGGTTCATGTTTTTTGTATACACGTCACAACCATTTTATTTATATCTATAATTTAATTTTTACCTTATTAAGTGTTAATTAAATTTGCAGCTTCTTATAATTTATTTTTCTCTTATTAAATATATTCAATTTAAAAAAGTAATCGATTTCTAGAAAAAAAGAGTTAGAGATGATTTTTGAGATCTCATAATTATCTAGAATAACAAATTTTAATTTCGCGTAGACGATTAAAACATTTGATAAATAAGTGAAAACTAGTTCATAATACATATTATATGTATATTGGTCTATTGGACTAATAGGTATTATAAAGCAGTAGAGTTTGTTTGGTTGAACGCGCTAATCTCAGGAAATACTGGTTCGAATTGAAAAAATATTTTTGTGTCGAATAGTAAATTTATTGTGGAAGGCTTTAGGCTATATAACATCACGCTATGTTTGTTTTTTAATAGATTGTTTCTTATAAACGCGGGTGGAACTGTGTGACTCAGCTAGTATTGGATATGAGATTTCCTGACGACAAGAGAATAATAAATGTTTTGTATTACTGCCTAGGGATATGACCTAGGGACTAGTTAAAAAATGTTTTCGCTAACTTTTTATAGGTCTCATTTATTAATATTTATTTTAATTTGTTTAAAAAGTACAGTCATTAACTTATTTTTATCATGATGTTGGGTTAAGGTGTTATCATAGAAGAAATAACTCTAAAGTAACATAAGGGAGCTAATGCATGACAGTTCATGTCGACCGGCGATTGACTAACAGTCAGTTACAACAGACGGCGACAATTAGCGACTGTCGCTGCCGACAGGCGACGAAATTTGTGACCCTTGGCGACTGCGAACCGTGATCAAAGACCGACAACGACCGCTGATAAGCGGCGACAGGTGACAACCGTCGCCAGCGACGGTCAGTGTCCGTCGGGAATGGTTGTAGACACGAACTGTCGCTCATGTATTACTTCGCTAATGTGGTGTGGATAGCGTGGAGGTGACCATCGAAGACCTGAGGAATGGCAACAAATTTCTGATTTTATATACATATATATAAAATAGCAAACGAGCATGCAGTCCACCTGATGGTAAGTGGTTACTGTCGCCCATGGACTTCTGTACGCAACTTCATATAGAACTGGGGTTCTATCTGAAGTCGATCACAGATGTGTTGTTACTCCCGAGGACTACAATAGTCGCCTCATATAGAAGTGAGCCGGCGACCACACCCTTCCATCGAAACGCAAAAACTGCTTCACGCTAGAAATAGGTGCGGTGGTACTTTCCTCGGTCGAACAACATTGGTTCTACCACCTGGTAGATTTTATTTAGGTAGAGCAGATGCTCTACCAATAGATATTCTATATAGTTGAAAATGTCCATAGGCGGCAGTGACCGTTTTTCCTCATAATATAGAAGAAGTAGAAAAACAAGCATACAGTGCACTTGATGGTTAATCATCACCACGCATGGACATCTGTAATCAGCAGATAAGATCAGTCTTACGTGCGGTTGCCTACATGCGTTATAGGATTTTAGATTAATCGTCGTCAACCCATTATTGTCCCACTGCTGGGCATGGGTCTTCTCTCAGTGAGAGAGTTTTAGGAAATAGTCCACCGCGCTGGCCAAGTGCGAATTGGTAGACTTCACACACCTTTGAGAACTCTTTTTATTTACTGGAAATGGCAATAGAGCAGTGATAGTCTAATGGTTGAAACTCTGCCTCTCAATCAAGGGTCTGAGGTTCGAATTCCAAGCACTCACCACTGATTATTCTAAAATGATGTGCGTATTAGAATTTAATTATCATTGCTTTAAGGTAAAGAAAAACATAGTGAGGATACTTGCTCATCTGAGAGTTCTTAAAAAAAGAGTTCTCAAGGATGTGTGAAGTCTACCAATTCGCTCTTGGCCAGCGCGGTGGACTATGACCTAAAACTCTCATACTGAGAGAAGACCAGTGCCAAGCAGTGGGGAAATAATGGGTTCACGATGACAATGATGAGAATTAATTTGAAATTAATGTCTTCACATATTTTGCTTCGACAGGTAGTCACAATTATTTAATGTACATTTTCATCACATAATTTTGATGTCACGTGATTATGCTGACTGTTAATGTTTGATATGTTTGCTGCATTCGGGCAGACATATATTATTGAACTCGTTCTTGCAGCAGATATTTTTGCCAACGTGCCCACAGTCATATATTTATGCTTGTGACTGTACATATGGTGCATCAATATTTATTTCGAAGAGCACTATTAACGAGGACGTTCCGCGATAGTTATTAATGGTATTGCGCATTGAAATGATTAGATGTATATTTTCATATCCTCTATAAATCACGCTAACAAGATGTACTTGTGCTCTACAAGTGAAAGCAAAACATTATCCTTTTATGCGCATACTGGATTGATGCTGGTTGGTCTTGATACTTTTTCAATGACTTGAGCATGCTATGTCAATTTAGGCCAGGTATTCAGCTCTGAATGGAAAATCTAGTTCAGCGAACTATAGGCTATCGAATAGTTAGTATTCTATATATGTACATACATAGCAATAGCAATAAGTAATAGAAATGATAGTTCCACGTATGTAGATCGAGTTTATTTGCAGAAAACATAGTTTGAAGGACTGATTTAAGTCATAATATATTTATATTTCTATTTTTTTTAAATGTCTATCTACGTTTTTGATTTCCACAAACCAAAACAACAGAATTTAATGTACTGTAGAAGAATAGAATGACTAAGCACTGGGGGTATAAAAAGGGGAGCAGGTACCTGCCGAGCTCAGATCTTTTACAGTCGTTATATAGAACGTTACTCTGCCATTTTTGTTGTCGAATCGCTATTCATTTTTTTTTGTTATTTTGTTTAATTATAATTCTTATTTGTGTTAATTTGTAATAAATTTTTGTATTAAATATTTAAGGTGCTAAGAAATTGTTTTTATTTAAATAATATTCTGACAGATATCCAAGAGTATTATGATGATGGAGCATTAACATGAATTTATGATCAATATTTTGACATTATACATTTTAGTCGTTATTTCATTAAAATCCATCACGTCTTCCAAAAAGTTCTATTTTTAAAGTTATAATCTTTTATAACGCAGGTAATTTCTTAGAATACAACTAGTAAAAAACAATATACTATTTCAAAAAAGATCCACATTTTTTGAAATAGTATATTGGTACTGTAGTAAGGATTTACACTAACGGTAATGAAAATAATTTAAGCAATAATATGGCAGATTTGTAGGTACATAAGTTTGCATATAACGTTTTCCTTCATCGAGATATTTGATTTTTAATACATGGCCTCTATTCATCCGAACCAAACGTATGACTGAATTTAAAAAGAAACAGTTAGATTTTAACAATTGGGAAAATATAAGAACATGTGTACATGTTGAAGATTATCCATAATTCATTCACACAGAATCGATTTTGGGAAACGAATGAGGAAACCTAACCAGAAATCCATACGTATGGAGACCGAAAATACGACTCCATGTGTATTTTGAACGAATAATGTTAAAAACCGAAATGACATAACTGTGCTATTGTGAGACTACTGCGAAACATAATAGTATTTATGGATATTCTCGTACTTTGTGATTGTAGTTACATTACCTCAAACGCCATTGGAAGATCAATGTTTCATAACGTTGGCCGATCGCATGCACTTAAAAATTGACTTTCAAATACCATTTACATTTAAAATTAACTTCTCGAATATTGAAGAGGTAACTGTGCTCGATATGAAGGCAAGGCAGCACGTGGCATGCCTAAGCGAGTATGCAAATTTTGACGCTTATGTGTGAATGTGCATTTCGACATAAAACGTGGTACACGCACACTACTCTCCTCGAATCCCATTCATAAAACCAAGGTACTATCTAGCTATGAATTAATCGCAACATTTGAATATGTTTACTCTTACAAAGGAAGCGGCCATTCAGAAAAACTCGCCCGAAAACTGGTTTGGCACGTGTCAATGTACGACGGGAATATTTTGGACGCCATCGTCAGCCGAAGTCGTCCGGTAAGATGTTAGATGATTGAAACGGTTTAATAGATAGCCGTTTGAATAGTAACTTTGTATCAATTATAATTAAATAACGTCTACCAACAACCAAGCATTTAATATTGTTAATTCTATGTTGCTGCTAAAGGCGTTATTACGTGTCTCGTAAAATAATATTTGTTTATGATGCTTTTATAGAATCTTAAAAGAAGAGAAAAATAACAGGAAATAATATTGTCAAAGATTTTATGTATAAATAGTTATAGATAAGTATTCGAATGAACGCTTTATTGGCTCTGACAAGGAAAATGTAACATTCTGTTACGTATTGTAATATACTTACAAAAATATCTGATTGTTGCCTTTTACCTAAAATATTTGGAAATAATACTAATAATAATAACCGTTTATTGATCAGATATAAATAAATATCATAGATATTTACCCCAGTAACGCCTAAATTGCAAAAAAATCTTCCAATACATATGCTAAAAGATACGCGATCCTAGTGTACTGATTAACACCTTTTCATTTCATTGTTTCACTTCTAATATATAATAACGTGAAATTTACACAATTATTTGATATTTCACAGCTTAAATAGAGAAATCGTTGGTCTATCGTTTTGTTTACTCATTAGATAAGGCGGTATTAATGAGAGAAGTAAACTTCCCAAAGTGGATTAAACTAATCTGAAAGTTAGCGAAGTAGGTCACTAACAGTTTTAGTTCTCAAGCCTTTCCGTTTGGAAGTTTGTTTTCATAATTACGCTTAAAAGGTTATTAAGGCAGTTTGTTTGTTTAATTGTACTATTTTCGCTCGCTAATCTTTACACGCAGTTTTTCTCACGCAAGTACGAAAAATCCGTTTAAGATGTTAAAGTTTGTTCTCGTCGTTGTACTAATATGAAATTAAAATAGGCTAATGAACTTAAAAGCGAACTGTTAGCTGTTATCAATAAAGTGCTAAATGGAGTTTGGAGGCAAACTCGAATGAAATTTCACCAACATCGTTAGTATATTTAACATCGACGTTAGAATGTTTTCTTGTCAGGTCGTAAATACATCATTATGTTCTTAGGTGTTAACATGTGGGCACTTGATCGTATGTGGCAACTGCTGTAATGTACCCTAGAGAACGAGAATCCCACCTGAACGTGGCTATAGACACTTGAGGATTAAGCCGTAATAACTTGTTTAAATAATGAAGATACAATTATCTCTCCGAATATATTTTTCTTTATTTTATCCATTAGATAGGTGGTATGATTTTCGTTTTGACAAACTGTTTACCAGGTATATGAATGAAAGTTGGCGACCTCCAGCCGACGTCTACGTAGGCGTACGCTGTTGCAAGCAGCGCAGCGCAGCCTCAACTCGTGGATCTTGTCCATGATCCATTCACAAATTCAACAGAGTGCGTGGGCGCACGCAATGCCAGTTTTATAATCATTCGTGTAACAAAACTACTTAAAATTAAGTGTCCTGCACTTGTACGATCTCGGATTCATTGTGTTTAAACTTGTAATCTAATAGTTACATGGAATGCTGGAGGCGAACGCGTCGATTGCGGGCTCTGAAAATAAACCTTCCTTTGTATGTTCTAAATTACTGTTTAATTTCAAGGTACAGGAAGCTCGGGTGTAAGCTTCATTCCAGCCTATATACATGTTAAGTAGAAAAAGCGAATGGCAATAGAGATTGTATTCGATGGCGAGTGGACGGGACGTGTTGCTAACTTGCGACAGCTAGTTACACGATAAGCATCTCGGAGCACTGCGAGTGCCTTCTTTATAGAGCTGCCCACTTCCATATTTTCAAACAGATGGATAATATAATACTAGATTTAGTTAAGCCAGTATTTTACGCAGCTAACGTAGATCAGGTAGAATGGAGCGGACAGCAGTAAGACTAAGTTATGAAACTTTATAGTGCAGCTAGCCTTCGATGTTACCATCGTGACCAAATAAAGATATGAACTTGACAGAATTTTACAATACAGCTGATTAAGGATACGTTACAATACACAATCTGCAACTAGCTGCTTTGTTACGAATCTTTATTGTTATAAAAATACGAGAAAAAAATCATTTTTATATTTATTCATTGATGACTGACTGATCCATTTCATGTTAAGAAGCCATAAATTTCCATTGACATCTATGACTAATTTTAAACCAATCATATATTATTTTACAGGAGATTAAAATATTGTTTTTGCGGAAGGTAAAAAATAATTATGTACAAGTTAGTAGCCTCATTATTATTCTGTTATTTTAAATAATTAATTATAAGTGTATTTTTATATAAACTATGTATATTAACTGGTCTCTTTGAGAGTTTGAGTCAAACTTACGAGTACACGAATAAAGTCCCTTGATGAATGCTGTTTATGACTAAGATGGAACTTTTTTGGTTTCTAGGAAGTGTATTTGATTTTAGTGTTGTAATAAAAATCGTAACAAATGAGGTCCCAGGTTCGGTGAATCAGGAAAAATCATAATTTCATAAAACTCAAACTTGTTTAAATAAATTTTGTTGGATAAGAAAAGATATTGTTTACATTTTAAAATCGGTGCATTAATTATTGAATCATTCTTCTAGGAACTAAGAATATGAATATGATCAAGAAACTATTAGTCAAAGCAAGTAGTAAAAATATATGTATTTTTTGTCTATCTTTTTTATAAAGCATAAAGTTTTTGCATGTCTACTCCACATCGATTTCTACTTTATAACGGTAATGTTACGTGCGTTTGCGTTCTGGTTTGAAAGGTGTGTGTGATGTAAGGGAAACATATTTATCTGGCTTGTTCCAACTTATTTCTCCAGGGTACCAGTTCATATGTGGTCAACAATGTGGTCATTATGTGGTTATCATGAAAGTCTCTTTATCTGTATTTGTATCTTTATGTACATTACTAGTGAACAAATGTACATAAGCGGGAGTGGTCACTTACCATCATCAGATGGATTATTTCCTTCTTCTATATTAAAAAGAAATAGAATAGCTTGCTTTATTCTACGTTTGTTAATATAGAAGAAACAAAAATTGAAAATGAGTGGTTGCCGGCTCACTTATATATCAGGCGAACATCTCAGTCCTCAGAAGTAGCAACGCATGTGTGATCGGCGTCAGATAGAACACCTGTTTACATAGAACCCTAGAAATCAGATAGAACCCTTGTTATATATGAAGTTGCTTACAGATTGCCCATGAGTAACCATTGCAGTGGCAGTAACCATTTATCATCAAGTGGACTGCATGCTCGTATATAAAAAAAACATTCAGAATCGTAATAATTGTATCACGTGTAATTTCTATTCTTAGCATTTATGTCAGTTATCCTTGAACGCTACTGAGGTTGTATTGACAATATTGAAATGAGCTGCACCAATTGCGCCGACTTGATTCAGCTGTACCTGTTTCTACATTTCAAGTGTATTTTCTACATGTTCATGTAATTATAGTTAAAATAATGTAATAAAATATGTAATTGTATTTTGTTTCAATGTCAAAACAGTAATAATAATTCAAGTTACCAAAAACATAACTTATATTAAATATTAATAAAAAGTTTTAATACAATTTCAATAAATTAATTTAAATACCTATAAATTCATCTTCCTGATTGTAGCAAATCGATATTACATTAACTTTAATAGAGTCCATGTATATTGCCTCGGCTGAGGAATATACTAGTTCTATTAAATATGAGACTTAATTAAATATGAAGATTAGTTCTACAGCAGGTGTTAATAAATAAGGCAAGATTATCCGCGGCCGATCTAATCAGATCTTGTTTACATTACGAAAGGTTTCTTGGCGAGCCGTGTGGCGACCGCCGAGACTAGAGAACCCTTATCTGCTCTTTAAACTGTAAACATATTGGAACGCCTTGTTATTCTATTTATTAGAATGTAGATTTGGAAGGAAGTTCCTTCATCACTAAGATGAAAGAACCTATGCGATTTTGCATTTAGTAGACATCATCACATCATCCATGCATCTTCTTTCTTTTTCTTTTATTAATTGTATATAAGAGTGTTTGAGTGTGCGTTTGAATGTCGAGCATCGTGTGTGAACGTTGGTATACCCTCAATACATGCATACATCTGATAGAAAGTGAAAAGAAGATGTAGTAGTATAGAGATTATTATGTATCTGTAATGTAACCATGTTAGTATATAAGCAATACTGTCTCATCATTATGTTCGCACAATATATTCGGACGTGAAACTAATCACATCTTTTATTTCGCCTCGATTCCCATCCTTACAAAGAAGAAAGTGACAAGCTCGGACACAGATGCTTCGCTACTCCTCATTTTTCCTTGTATGTCTCTCTTAACACACCTATCAGAACAAAGCAGTACTTAACACTGTTGTTACGGCTATCCGTACAATAAACTATTTGTATGATTTTCAGAATTGTGGTAATAGAAGTAGGTAAAAATACACATAAATTTCTCCGTCTTTTATGCACAATAGTTGGCGACCGGTCAGCCTATTGCACTTCCACTTCTCTCCAGTAAGGTCCCGTGACTACCATAAATAATAATAAAATATATACTCCGTACAGTTCTTGACAGCAAACGAATAATTAACGTGACCGAATTGAAATAAAATGAAATGAAATGTCTTTATTTTGTATAGGCCTACGGGGGCACTTACAAATGGTCATTTACAGTATGTTTTCTTACACTAGCATCAGATCGGAAAATGACCTCAACTGAGAAGATTCTGACTGTAATGTCAAAACGTTAATATTTTTGAATTTCACCATTTTATTTTATTCAGTATTTCGGCCAGTCGAAAATACTGAACACTATTTTTATATAGGTCATTGTTATCTTTTATCTTTGTCGTTATAAACGACCCGCCTTGTTAGGTTAATTTCTAAACAATATTTTCCATTTGTGTAACCTGCAATTGTTTTGCATGCAAATCGCAAGTTGTAAATACATCGTCCACTGTCCGATTAGGTATCTGGTACAACTTCCATTTATCTTTAAACATTATGTATCGATATGGAAACTATTTTATTATACCTTACTTATTTGGATACCATTGTTTATTATCTCGTTCGTTACCGGAATAAAAATGTTCAGTCGATGTATTCAGTAAACGTTAACATTACCAATAATAAGGCACTCGTTTGTTTTTTAAACTACACCTTTAAATATATACACAATGGTCTGAACCAAACAACTCGTTCGATTTTTATTTGCTAAGATTTCAATAGCGTCTCATCGGAGCTCGTAACCATAATTTTCGTTAGGTAATGTGGATTCGAAGCCATTATATTAAAATAAATAGCCCGTTCACCAAACAATTACCCGTCCGGTTAAATGCTATCAGCGAATCTATGGGTTGAAATCTCATAACCTTTTGCCTCCAAGTAAAGCCGATTGTATTGAGGTTACGGACTGACCATAGAGACCGTTTATACGTATCGTAACGATAAAATATGAGGAAATCCTTGTGTCGTTGAAGTGAATGCATAGACGATAAATTTTGTACTGAGATCCTATTGTACGAGCAATGCGATGGAGTAAATCTTTTTGAATTCTCATGTAGTAATATGTAATATTTGGATGCATAAAAATAATTTGTTTATTGTGTAGGCACTATTAGTATTGTGTAGGTATTAATTTTTTTGAACATCTTGAAATACATCTGAAAATAATACAAAACATATTAAGTTCTATACAAACACTAATTTCAATGATTTAAGCATATCAGTGATGAATGTAGATGGGAAGCGAGATGCGCACGCGCAGTGGGTTATGAATGAGGCGCAGTGAATCAGCCAGCCATTCATACGACGCCCCCGCGCACGCGCAACGCATTATTTGCCAATACGCCAGTATTGTTTCATTGGCACCATCCATGCCTCTCACTTCCTGTCAGCCTTACATTTATTGCCTTAGCCTATCATCCTAATTAGTGTCTGAAATACTAGCTTTTAACTGCTAGTGTTGACGGCGAACGCCTATATATTTTGAATATTATGCCTATT
This sequence comes from Cecropterus toxeus, assembly GCA_018249875.1. NCBI lineage: Eukaryota > Metazoa > Arthropoda > Insecta > Lepidoptera > Hesperiidae > Cecropterus > Cecropterus toxeus. The sequence continues at coordinate 20,660 of DWNE01000029.1, forward strand.
AATATGTTTACGATCTTGGTATTTAGTATTAAAGGTTCGAAACATATATTATAAAAGACTTAAACTTTAATGATAAAACTTCATTTACATGTTTAGACATTGACGTGCGGTGACAGACATATTCATATTTATCTATATTATATTTTGACAGGTACGGTCTGTATCTTCGGGGTAGTGCTACGGTAGTTATAAATACGTAATACACATTGTATAGAAGAATATTATTTTGTCTGTCACGGTATGCGTCTGCCTCCTGTAATGTCTGTAGATATAAACTTAACTTAAGATTGATTAAGGAAGAAAAATGTATTTATTGATGCCATTTGTTTTTGTATGTTTGAACTGAAGACAATTAGTATGAAAAGGACATAGATTTTCGCATATTTATTGTCGACTAAAGAGTATCCTATCTGTATACGAGAGTTAACTAAGGAAGAATTTATGAAAACAAAAGAAGTTAGTTAATTTATTGGTGAAGATAATATCTATCACATTGAATTCTGTGACAACTATATAATAATAGTTGTCAAAGGAAATGCTTTGACAACTATTATTGTCACCAATAAATATTTTTAGTGAATAGAGTGGCATGTCTACTCAGCAGTGTGACATAAAAGGTACACAAATATTATTAGCACCGTTCATGCCCCTCACTTCCTGCTATCAACCTCCTTTATTTATCTAAATATAATGTAAGTATTATCCTTATTCAGTAACATTAAATGGAAGTACGAGTAAATGAAACATCTTGTTGCACAGTGTTTGCAAATTGTACAAAACTCAATTTGGTTTGATGAGATTAATAAAATTACATTATTTTCTTTAGGTCTTTAGTCTATCTTCAGTAGGTCGTATTTTATTTATTTTAGATAAAGTAAGCTTTGATTGAATGGAAAGATTTCCTATATCTAGTATCAGTAGACACTATTAAATCATTGTTATCATACTGAAGGATAATTACTTTTTTCAGAATGAGAAAATTTAAGGCCTTAATGCACATGATAAGGTTATGGATGGTACGAGACAAATCACTCTTCACAATGTTTAACAAATTAAGAACATTAAAATCCTGTTAGACACTAAGATTTCTGATAATTTACTTTACATGTAAACCAAGTTTATGAAAAAATACAACTGAATACGTTTCAATTAGATCTCCAGAATGGGAATAACAAATAATACTTAAATAAAATAATTCTTTATAAATATTAACTTAACTTGAATTCCTAATGAAATAATACTCATCTCAGGAAGTGCTGTCAAAAGTAATTTAAGGACCAATTTATAATAATATATTATAATTTAAGTTTAAAAGTGGGTACAAAAAATCTTACGTCTGTAACTGGTTTGGCAATAGATCGTAACTAAGTTACATAAGAACCGAAACCACAACATAACCATAACCATAGAATAGTGTTTAGGTAAGTACATATTGCACACTGTACGATTGAGGTAACCTTAATTGAGATAACTGTGTATCGTGAAATTTTAAATGAAAGTTTAATGCAGGCTAATGTTCCTGAGCGAATAATAACCGAGTGACCTAACCCGACCAGATGTTTCATTGTTTTAAAACAACGATGGACTATCAAAGTGTCAACAAAAATAGTTACCTTGACTCCGTCCATGTTATACAACTCAGAATGTAGCCCTGACACTTAAAAGCGACACCAAGCACTAATAAATCATCCGTCAGATGTTAATCGATGCTTTTAAGAGCAATGTCAGTGGACGCAGCATTATACGTTTAGAATAATGCGTACTAGACACTCTAAGACAAGTGTAAGAATAATGATGGCACATATTACATAATTTAAAATTAAGATAACATAATAAGGTCATAAGTAAATTAAAGTAACATGAAAAATCCTGAAAGAACATTATGAAAATCAGCTGTTAACTTCGAATTTGTAATTTATCACAAACAGATGAACTGAAATTTAATACGGTCGAATTTTGAGTTTAGCAATCGGTTTCAAGAAATGTCAATTTCATTTCATGTCTATATTGTTATGACCGGATGTCTATAAACGCTTCCGTTGTGTGCACAAGAAGGCTTATTGGATAAGTATGTTTCGTTGTATTGATGATTGACGCGTTTTTAATACTTTGCCGGAACAAACACAGGAAGTGTTTGATAGAGTCGCACTTGCTTCTTATTTTACGGATCTCTTAATGTACCAAATTCATTCATCTACTTTTTAAACGAATTCATTCATTCATCATTTCATTCATCTTTTTAAACGATTTTTAGTTTAATTAAAATAATTAAAATTATATCTTTTAGCATTAAATACGGTTCTCAATCCTATTTTAATATATACAAGTTGGTTTATTACGAGTTTTAACATATTTTAAGGTTTTTGTCAGAATAAGGAAGTTTTTCTTTTTGTTAATTACAAAAAAAAAATTCAAGTTTAATATAATCAATTGTGTGTGCCAAAATAAATAGATACATATCTTTAAAATATTGGAATTTATGGAAATAATATTGTGTGTTAAAACTAGAATGTTGTGTACATATAGACATTGCAATTTACTTACGTAGAGCTAATTTGTTTTCATATGTTAATAAGATAAACGTATATTTCCTTTTTCGATTGACTTATGGTTACTGGATTTTTGACTGACATTTATATCTAATATGCGTGTTATTATAAATGTTTATGTTTAAATTAAAGCAACTTTAGTAATTGCGTGCAATTTCTTGAAGGAAATTAATGAATTATTTCCTACTTTAAGCAAGATTGCTGTCAATACGGAACTACTTAAAAATGCAAATAATTATTCTAATAGCTAATAACATTTAAAAGTGACATTTAACAGTAGAATATAATTGTACTACTATGTAATAAATACAATACAAGGATCTCCAATTGGCCCTCGGAGGTAGCAACGCATCTGGCCAGACTCAGATAGAACTTATGCTATCTAGGGTTGATTAAAGATGTCCGTGAGTTGCTGTTACCACTTACCATTTACCAGCAAGTGCACTGCGTGCTCATTTACTATGTTATAAAAGTACAAAATTTAACTTCGGTGTCATACGGTGTCAACATAATATACGATTAAACTGGTGTGTCCACTTCAATGTGTCGCTTTACTAAGTGTCACGGCGTACTGTGGAAAGTTTTACGATTTTTAATGAATTTAAATGTGTTCTTAATTATAAACTGGTTCAGGTACTTCAGGTGCATTCACCTGCAGTAGTTAACTGCTCCCGTGATCAGTTACGCGCTAATATGTTGGATATTTCGAACGATCAGTACGAAGATTACATTATAAATGATTACGCATATTTCCAACATCATTAATTTTGATTGATAGCTGAAAAATAATAAAGACATCCGTCGCTGGACCACTCGTTTACGTGTCATCATCATTTATAACACTTTTTGTTCGTAAATCATTAGGTAAGCTGTGTTTTCGTTAAATGTTTTGTGCGAAGTGAAGAAGCTCCCAGCCGCTCATTACTGCAGAACTCGCAAATGGTTAACCGCTAGTGGAAGATTTATCTAAGAGCTCTAATACTTCAGGACGTACATAAAATAGCCTGTCTCCTATCATTAAGTATTAGTATAAAAATAGATAGCTGGATTGGTTTATCTACACTATCAGGAAACCGGATCGGGACCTGTTCAATCTTGCCTAAGCTACATCAAGCGTCACGTTAAAATTTTCTGCTTCATAAAAAGATTTCAATCCAATTTCAATTTGTCTAAAACCTACGTTACATACATACCTACGTGACAAACATGAGACAGTTTTACAAGCCTATTAAAACAAAACGGAAATTGTCGCCGTATATTTATACAATTTAGCATTCTTGGTTGCCCATTCATCTCTTTAAACATGTTATAAGATGACCCATTAAACAAGTATTAGAACGAGTATCAACTCGAGGAGGGCAGTTAACTGGCTTTACTGTGTCATTTAGTTGTTCTGAAGTGTTATAAATCTATATAAATTACTCATCAATTAATAAGATCTTCGCAGCACTCCTCAGGACATTAATGTGATAGCTAACTGACTTCTACGTGATATTATATTACGTCGTGTAAACCGATAATCTCACTTGAGATTCCTTTGCTCCTTTTATAGGGTACTTAATATTGGCGATATAAAGGCGTCGTTAAGATCTGCCTTATATTTATAAGATCCGTTTAATCTCAGCTTAGCTTCTTATTGTTGGTAATTAATACGATGGGGGTCTGTTGGTATTTGAAAGTAATGTTTCTAAACAAACCCTGAGTAAAGTTATAAGTAAAAATATAAACATACTTAACTTTACCATTGCAAGTAGGTATTTGTTTAAAAGAACACAAGGTAACTAGACCTTATAAATACCACAAAGAAATTTGGTAAAAGTTTATTAATTAAATCATTTCTAACGGAAACCAAATGAAAGCGGTCACAGCGTTCGTTTTCAGCACAGATGTGTTAATGTTGACATCTGTTACGGAAGACCTCGAATGAAGGTCTGGTTGAAGGGGTGGCGGGGGGAGGGAGCGACGCACGCGCGTTGCGCAACCAGTGGCGCCGGTGAATGGAGCCTCCGTCGAGTGGGCGAGCGTTTTTATCAATGAACGGCGAAAATCTGGCGGCGTCGTACGCACGGTGTATCGTGTCACGGTCGATCGCCCGCAGGCTCTGCCAATATTAACCTTGCTAATGGAAAATGTCAACGAAGACAATCTCTGACATACAACATACACGAGACCTTATAGAAAACATTGCTTAGTGAACCCAATAAGCGTACGATATCAAAAAACATTTTCGTAAAGGTCACATTTGCAATCCGTATTAATGAACGAACGGTAAACATCTAGTTAATATTCAAGTAAATTTGAAAGGAAATAATCAATTTATTTAATTACTTTGGCACTGCTAACGCCTCCAGATAGCCTTCGTTCAGATTTAGCTATGACGTAGTCGCGTCATTTGTACCGGCCATCATTAGCTATTGAAAAGTAAATTTAACTCGCTTTGACAATGATTGCATTAGTACTTATCGAATCCTGACTCGTGTAGTTAACCTTATAGTTTTTATTAGACTGTTGCATTCATCTACATAGTTACATTAGTAAAATTTTATATCATCTTTCAAACAGGTATTAATATTCTTGTTAGATGTCATTTATAAATATGTCTTATGATTTTTAATTAGGTATACTTGTAAAAAACCTTTTTTTGGATGCAAATCTCAAATTGTTCTTATTCTATACTTCTCTGCCTTCTTCCTCTATTATAGGTGTGGCAATTGTGGCCGTAAAATCTTAGAACTGTTTTCTATGTCCATTTTAGGTTGCACTAAAAGAAAGGGAAGTAAAATCTAATTACTTCTGACCATAAATACTACCATGGGTAAGGGAAATAACCCTTGATCCTTTTGTATGTTACTTTAATCTGTTTATTTAAAGTAGATACTTTTTACATTGTAGGCGCTCTTACTCATACATATTAGATAATATCTCACTGTATAAGTAGTGTATTATTCATTCATTATTTCTTTAGTACCTGTTTAGATAAGTACATATTTAACTTTGATTACAAATTAGGGCCCAACTTACGTCATGAGTTTTGCTTCACTGATATGATTGCAGTAACACGAAACGCAGAGTTGCATTCATTAGCCTACATCTGAGTATTATCATAGAAATAGTTTCTATTTAATTCTGTGATTGATATTACGAGCGTACGGAGGCGTAGAGCGGGGGCGGCGTGGGCGGCCGGAAGGAAATCGTAACTTTCGGCTTTTCGCAGCTGTGAGCATCGATACAGAAAGGCTTAGTGGTTTGAGGTGTTTCAACTAGGGGTCTAAGGTTCGATTCCCAGGCATGATAGGATTTTTCTTATTTATATGTACTAGAAATAAATTGGGACTTGCTTTAACCGTGAAACGTCGTGAGGAAAACTGCTCGCTTGGATAAGAAAGTTTTCAAAGGTATGATAATGCTACCAATCCGCACTTTATTAGTGTGGTAGATTAAGGCACACATTCTTCTCATTATGAGAGTACCCAGTGGGACAACAAAGCGTCAAAAATGATGAACATTGATTCAGACCGGAACACAACGCATGATATGGCTACGTTGGCTAGCCTGATCCATCACCGAGTTACGGCGATTATATGAACAAACATTCCATTATCGTACCCAATTAATTTCTACTACCCAATTAAATTCTACGCCACGTTTCTATCATAACTGTTCATGTCGTATATAAAAGTTGTGTTTGTCTGACAGTTTGATTTTGTTTTATTTAAATTTATTACTTTATAGATTTTAAAATACCTTTTTTAATTTTGACGACAAGTGCGGCGGAGCGGTCTCTACACTGGTCTGTAGTAAACTGGGTTCGACTTGTGGTCAGACAGATATCTAAATGATGAATATAGATATAGATAGTGTTCGTTTTTGTGTGTTCTAGGCACCCACCATACGGGTAAATAATCTTAGTATGGGGCTTTAAGTATATAAAGCGTTATTTAAGTATTTGTGTTGTATGTCCTCACCTATAATTATATTAATACGTTAAACAAATGAATAGCTATGAATAAATTAATTTAACTTAGAAAAGGAGGCACTATCTAGTAAAATGGTAAAGTGCACATTTCTGGTATTAATTGCCGACAGATTTCATTGACAATCGAAACCTTGAGACAGGAATGCAGTAAAGCAAGCACTCCTTTTTTGCTGCAAAATTAAACAATAAATCTGCATTTAAAACGTATTTTTCATAAACTTCTTGACGTAAAGAATAATTTGTAGACATCTTTTGCATAGCAATTTAGTATTGTTTTTTATAACAATTAAGTACCAAAGTAAAGTAGTCTTTGATGTTTATTGATACTACATACAGAAAAGGGTTTAAATTTGAAGTCGATCACAGGTGCATTGCCATTCTTAAGAACTGCGAACGCCCTACATTTAATTCAGTCGGCGTCAACATCTTCTCATCAAAACGCAAGAACTGCTCGCTTGAAATAGGTGAAATCTTGCCGGTTGAACCTAACTGATCCAGCTGGTGATTTTCATAAGCCGGGTGACGTAACGAAAATAACTGAAGGGCATCTTTTTGATTGCAATTTAGTCCTGCATGAACTTTAGCAACAGATAACGTGACGTAACATTTGCGCATTGGATAACCATTCGTGCCTGCCCTCCAACGTAGTGTAAATAATGTCTCTAATGAATCTATGTCGGGGAAAAGGTCGAACCTGTTTTGTGATACGCTGATACGTGCCTACACGTATCGATTGATGAAAATTTTGTCTCCTACGTTCTTGGTATTGGGCTATTTGTGTTACAATTGTGTGGTCATGCGCAAACTGGATTTTGATAGGAAATGTTTTTAATATTCATGCACTTTTAGTTATCAAGATTTATGTAGTGTTGGTTCACATATTCAAATAATATATTTCAGAAAATTGTAGATATACTTTGATATTATGTACTTTGCGGTAATTTGTTTGTATTGATAGTTCACAAGAAACATATTTGGCGTTGCACCTTCCTTAAATCCACCTAAACTTATATTCCAATAGTCAGAATATTATAACACTATCATTTTATTAAAATGATAATCTGTTGTTTATAGCACATGCAATTGACAGAAGTCAAAAGGTTTCGTTCGTTGTTTGCAATTCCAATAAACACTTTCTGTGGCGATAGCTCGTATCGAGGTGTCGATAGTGTCCGTAATAGACCTGCAAGTTTAGATGATGACCGCCTAGGCCTATCTCAATCTTAATGTATGTACATGGAGAAATATGGAATTTAGTTAGCTGATACAAATCATGATATATGTTAGTTGTGCTTTCGCTTGTGTGTTGAAAATCACTCGATTTAGAAGGTTATTCAAGGACATAGCTATCTGTCACCAAATATTGATGTGTTAGGAATCCCGGGAATATATTGTATCGCAGTGGCCAACGCCTTTATGGTAACTTTACTTGTACCTTTCTGTACTGGTATTCTATTAAATTGGTTCATTTAGGAACACGAAAAACAACTATGAAACAAAGAATGTGAATAGTTGACAAAGTAGACATCTACCTTAGTTTATTTTTTTTATAGTAACATAAGTGTCTTTCTATTTTTTTTCGTAACTTGAATGAATGTCAGTTCTATGTAAATATTACAATATCATTATTATATTCAAACAGGCTAGTAAAAAATATAAAATATCGCCGCCTGGCAGATTAGAAATACGTGTTTGTATAAGTAATATACATAATAGACAAGATTGCGATGGGAACTAAATATACCTATAGCACAGGGAAAATAACGCCATCTACGAACGGTACCGCACTAAGTCAAAGTAACACTGCGACAAGCTTAGTTTTGTTCGATACTTAATAGTTCCGGTGATTCATAATAGATGGCGCTAAAGTAAATAAAGGCAAGCATAGCCACGCCACAGTCGAGTTTACTTGCTTCTATAGATGTTTTACATTCATAAATCTTAGTTTCTTTAAATGTAATAAATAGTAACCTATATCGTGTCCAAGTGACACACTTGAGGCTTATAAAAGATGAACACATTAAAACACTTAATTCTTATCTATATTCAAACTTAAAGGTTACATCGACCCATAGGTTAGGTAGTGTATATTTTTAATATCTCTATCTTAAGGCGCGTCGTATTGAAGTATTTCCGGCTTGAGCGCGCACACGCCAAACCGGTTCTACGATTGTATTTCTGGAGAGCTCCATCGATTAATTTACCACAGCTTCCTGTCCAAAAGTAATAGACCGTACCAAAGATATATAAGAAAAGTATCGTTTTAATATTAATGGAACGTTATTTTTTAATAATACTTAGCGATTGGCGATACAGCAGGCGGGTTTCATGATGGAAAGCAGTCAATTGGACATTTGCAATAGGTACCTGTCACTGCTTTTAGGTACAGTTTATTCGTCTCTGTGGTTCCGGGACCAGAATAGACCTATGGTATCCTCTGCCTGCCGTAAGAGGCGGCTAAAAGGGAGCCCTTTAGTCGCGTCAAAAAGTCGTCTAAGAGAAAAAAAAGGTCCAGTTTATTGCGTTTCCTCAAAACGATTACCGTACGCCCATATATTTTATAAGCAGTGTAGGCCAAAACGTAGATGGCGATCATTCTTCACACTAGAAATAGGTGTGGCATTGGTACCTCCCCGGTCGAACTATACTGGTTCTACCACCTGGTATAGTATTCAAATTCTGTATAAGGTTGATAACAGATGTTAATACGTGGCAGTAGAAAGTAGTCAGATTTCTTGCTCATTTTCTACTTCTATATTAAAATAGGAAAAAATGTTTAAAATGTTGTTGTTTAGTATCTAAAAATAAGTTGTATTTCGTGTTTATAGGATGACATAAAACAGTTACCTATAGAAACTAATAAATCTTTGTTCGTTTGAGAAAATATTATTTACTATTGTTGGATAACGTAATTGAAGTGGCTGCGGTTAGCCAGAATAAATTAATCATCCCGTCAACAACATTGAATGATATTTTGTATTCTGGGAACATTAATTATGAATAGGGCATATTATCGCTTATAGAACTTAGTCACCTCTGTTTACATGGTAGAAATACTATATGTATGTTCTTGATGTAGGAGTATTGTTGAAACCTACAGTCAATACGATACAATGTTTGTCTATAGTTTTAAGGTGTCTTCGAAGGATAGTTAAACCTTTCTGGTCGACTCCGATGGCAGGTCCGTCACACCTGTTCTTACCCGAATGCGTCGGAAGGAGAGTAATATTTTTCGAGCTTTTGTATGCATGAATGTTTGTTTGTATATATGTCCATTTCTTTGGCACACGCTACAGCCCAAACGGCTTGACGGATTGTAACATATGACATATCATTAGAATCGTCTGAGTTTGGAAAGTGATATAGGTTATATACTTATTTTTTTAAAATGGCGCCTGGAAATAGGGGAAAAAGGGGAGGAGGCGATGATTTTTTTTACTATCGTGGCAACATGGGTATCAATGAGAGCTAGTAAATAAACATTTTAAGCAGTCGGGTTTTTTGTTAAAGGCTGTTCTATTCTGATAATATGGATGTGGTAAAGAAGACGTACTTATCCGAGCTGTACTTAGTCCTAAAAGGTAGTTTCGCAAATACAGCGGCGAAATGGCCAGATAGAATACATATTCTCAGCCGCTTCCTGGCAGGCGCACGGGATGCTTGTGAGCCGCGTTCATTCAAATGCTCTCTTAAGGAAAAGAGAGGCCTGGAGAGTTGGAATCTAATTGGTGTCATTAGGACTTGAGACGTCGTATGTATGACGGACTACTCTCTCTCAAACGTAACACTAGCGCCAGAGGACGTTGCCGGACCGATAATGTAATGTTAATGCGTTTTCGTGAGCTGACTACAAGCGTGTAGAGGAACGCCGCGGTGTTTTATTAAATCCCTTCTGCTCCCCTGGCCTCCCCCTCCCCCCTCCCCTTACCTAACGAAAAAATATTACAATGGTAATATTATAAATCTTATATTTTAGTGTTGCATTATCGAGTATTTTGAGATTAAAAGTTACTATTACCTATGATAAATGACCTAATGAATAATTTCGAGGATAAAAATGAATTAAATTTTATGTGAACTCGCGAAGATAAAGAGTTTCATTTGACAGAATTTGGAAACCTTCGCAAATAACGAATATTTCATTACAACCATAAAACGTCAAAGACCACCCAAGCGAAGTGCCACATTCCGAAAGATGTCTTGACTCGTGACACGAACTTTATTTTGTGTCCCTTCGCGTATTAGGCAATGCTGTAAAAATGTATCGTAAACAAGTATTGACATATAAATAAATTGAAATAGTTCCTGTCCATCATTACGGTCTGTAAATTACTTGATTAAAACCAGTAGTTAGTGTGAGATGGGAAAATAATGTGTTTATATAAATTAGGCGCGGTTGCGTTGCGTGGGCTGAAAGGTGAGAGAAGTGTCGCGTGCGCAACCTACGCGGCCGCTCGTGCAGGCATTATTTTTCAAGTTGGTTTGACTGCCTCGTTCAAATTAACCATTGGCGCCAGCCTCGCGAGCAATATTTTACTTGTTTAATTGTGTACGAACGTACCTTCAATTGATTACTTTGAATATAAGTGCTTTCTGTTCATTGCGTCACATCTTTCGTCATGCACAGAGTTTCTCCGCCTAAAATGGAATCCTCGTAAAAACAAGTGTCAGCCTGTCAGGGTTTTATAACATTTAACTCATAACTTTAATTTACTTCAGATAAACTTTCATTTTAAGCTTAAATAAGCAATGCAGTTACTTTATCTTCCATGTAGGGCAGATACAAAGGAAACTTGAGCAACTAAATGCATATCTGCAGGAACATTTTATGTAGATTCTACCTACTTAAGTACGTACTGATTACGTAAGTAGGTAGTTAAACGTAGCAGAGTTAATAAAATCTCCTTTGTAAACAAATCTCTTGCAGTATTTAACAGGTGTATAGTTAACCTAAAGCTAATGTTATTAAAAACACGTAAATAAATATTGTACGTTGTAAGTTGGGTAGTTACATTTTTCATAAAAGCGTTTAGGTGTCTGAATATTTTTAAATCAAAATTTAAGGATTTTGGTTACATATACTTTCTCTAAAACAAATTCTATTTATAACTACATAAGTAACATAATTTTGAAATAAATAAAAAAATAAAACAAATTAATAATAGTCCAAGTAACATTCCATTTTTTATAAGTTTAATACATTACTAGTAGCGCCATCTAGAATTGTACTCTAAATTGAGTAGAGGCAACTGGCCCACAAAGGTTCTTGCCTCGTAGCCAGTTAGCTAGAACAAAGCGCCCTCTGGACGTTGGCACGGTTGGCAGGAAGTTGTTTCCATCGGCTTGCTCATATAGCAGGCTTATGTAACGGTGCGGCCCTGTGCCACGAGGTGGAGTTGGTGGTTTGTAACCTTAAATGTAAGAAATTCGAGATATTTAGCAGCGAAACTAACAATTCTATTATAAATATATGATGTTAAATCGATGTACGTGTTATTTAAAACGAGGAGCTGGAGGAGAAGTGGGGAGGGAGAGATTTCCCGTGATTTTTGTGATATTATACTAAAATCTTTTTAACGTCATATTTCTTATTATTCCCTGATAAATTAGTTGAAATGCCCCTCGTGATATATAACTTCATTTATAAACGAAACAGTGCCGATTTTACAAGAAGATAAATAAGAAAGTAGGCACCTGAAAATGTTTCAAAATTTTTATTTCCATTAAAGTGCAAAATTTATTGTTTATCTACACCGCATTTTATGAAAAGGTTTTCTCGAGTCTCGTTTAAAAGCGTAAGGTGATAATATCCCAGATAATTTCTATTAATAACCCAGTTGTTTTTTTTGTATATTTTGCACAGTGCTAATTTACAACAGTATTTTATTTCATTATCCTATTTTTCTACCTATCGATTATGATAGGAATTTAAATGGTGTGTAATATACTTATTAGATATTATTTACGCACTCTTTACTCACCTCTGTAATCAATTCCAACGGTCTTACTTGTCTCCTTTGATTTTAAAGCCAAACCCTACAATACATACAAGATTGCAAATAAGTGATTGTAAAGTATAACTAGACAAAATATTAAAAACATTATAATAAAAACCCGACTGCCCAAAAGATTTTTTGTTCATAATGATATATATTTAATTTAACGTTCTTTTGAGTTTTTGTCAAAATATTGAAGTAAAAGTATATGTATATTTCGATTGGTCTATTTACTAGCTTTCATTTGATACCCATATTGTCGTAATAGTAAAAAAAATCGTTCCTCCCTTCCCTTTTTTCCTCTATTTCCAGGCCCATTTTTAAAAATGATATAGCCTATGTCACTTTACAAATTGAGACGATTCTAATGATATGTCACACGTCACACTCAGTCAAGCCGTTTGGGCTATAGCGCGTACCAAAGAAATGGGCATACATACAAACAAACATACACACATATATATACGCTCGAAAAACATTACCCTCGTTCTGACGTAGTCGGGTAATAAATTCAGAAAGTGGGTTAAATCTTACATGGTTCCACTCCGGAGTCAAATAACAGCAGTGTCAAACGCGTGTGTAAGTATTCTTCTTTGTAGGGTGTGACAAGTGAGTTACACTTGTACGAGACGTTCTAACTTAGTCCTCAGGGGTGCAATGCATGTTACCAATCTCAGTTAGAACTCCAATCTTATCTGGGGTTGATTACAGATGTCCACTTCGGCGGCACTGGCCATTTACCATCGGATGGGCTGCATGTTTATTCATTGTTTAATACTTCTATAGATTATGTTCCTATTTCACAGACACTTTCGATAACTTACCGGTATATTTGATTTAAGCATGTGTAAATAAAATTCTCCATCTATCTGAGGAGGAGCGTCCGGATCTACCATAATTATTGTATAGAACTTTTTCTGAAAAATACATTAAACTTCACATTTTAAAATACATCATCAAAATCACAATAATGTCCTATTAATAAACATGCGTCTCTTTTTAAAATTTAAAGTTTAAGACTTTGTTACGGCGTCTAAATGTTGGGTGATAAATTGAAACCTAACCAGTTAAACAATTTATGAGCAATATTTGAAAGTTTAAAGATGTTATAGTCTAGTAGTTAAACTTTGCTTTACATTTATGGGAACTGAGGTTGAAATCTAAGACACGCCTCTGCCTTTCTGAAGTGAACGTTTCGAAGATTAATTAAATTTTTCCTAAGCGGTGAAGGAAAATATAGCGAGAAAAACATGACTGATAGTTTTTAAACAACCCTTATTTTGAAATCGATAAAAAAATAAAAAGGATTATCTGAGTTGCATTTGGCCAGCGCGATATATTATGGCTCAAATTCTTCTCACATTTACAGTTGACGATGGAGACAAGAATAGAAGCGCATATTTTATTCAAATGGTACGTTAGTGACTCATCGATGTTATTTTTATTGTAGTGCAAAAAAATAAAGAATATGTTTATAATATTATCGTACCGAATCAGCCAAAGCATACTGAAAGAGGGGCTCTTCGGTAAAAACTTGTTTTGGCAGGAGTACGTCACAGTTGTGGTCGTTCACCATAGTCCCACCGACGCTGGTCACGTTCAGTCCTAATAAGCGATCACAGCCTTCCAGAAGACTCTTAACGTCAACCATAGAACATTGCGAACTTACGGCATACACACTTTGGAAATATAATGGTAATAAAATAATGACAAGCATTTTTTCAAGCAATTTCTTCATTTTTTTATTCTAGGTTGTTCTGACACGCAAATCAAGTATTAAGTGGATTCTACTGTATGTTTGTAACATTACATTACCAGTCGAATGTTTTCAGTATCTTGTTATGAAGTTAAATGTCAACAGGTGATTGAACAATGGTCTTTATACTTTATACCGTTCTTCGGCCGATGTTTGAGTTATTTTTACTGACATTTCAAACACGGTATGCTATTTAATGAGTAGGTACCTAACCTACTCATTAAATGGAGTGCTGTATTCGATGGTAATGGTAGGTAATTAAAACTCAATTATGTCTATATTTTTCTATTTTAGAAATCTACGAGTAACTCCAAAAGCTGTAGTGGAGCCTCATACTTAAAAACCTAGGTCCATCGTTGTCGTAATCCTTATAATAATTAGTCGCATGCTTATAACCTGTAACCACAGACAACCCTGTCTGTGCCTGTAACAGATAAATTTTATAAAAACTTATTACCCGTAGTTCTTTTGCTGAATGTAGTGGAATATGTTAAGATAATCTATGACATATCTATAGACAAAGCTATAGGTATTGACTTTTTGACAGGTATTTTTTTATCTATTGTCTGTAATATTGCATGACATTAGCTACTTATCTGTGAAAATTATTGAAGTATTGATTTATGCAATAACATTAAAATATTTTTATATTATTTTTATTATGAAAAACTTACAAAAAATAGGAATACCACAACTAAATACTAAACAAATGGTGCCAGAAATATCTAACAGAATACGGTGTGCACATATGTGGTGTCGACGACATTGGCCACTTCTAGGTAATCCTAAATTACGATGTAGAATAAAGTTCGAGATGTATAAGTTTTTTGTAAGACCTATTTTAACATACGGGTGTGAAGTATGGAATCTGAATGCAACTAGTTCAAGAAAACTCTTGCGTTTCGAATATTGGATTCTATCACAAATTTTGAAGTCGACATATTCTTGCACAGGGATTAATCCTTCGGGGAGTAATGTTAAGATTGTATATGAAAAATATATAATGGGGGATGTTATACACCATGTACGATGTGAACGACTTCGATGGAGGGATTTGTTAAGGTATGAAGAACGTGCTTTGAAGCATTTACGGAAGAAATGTAGACCAGAAACGACATTTAATTTGATTGAGTAATACTATTCAACAACATTATTATAAGAAATAAATAATACGTAATAAATTATCCACATTATTTGTTTTAAAGCCATGAAGTCATATCGCATTAATATAATAATTATACTTTTAATTATTAAAAGTATCCTTTTAAATTCTACTGCAATGGTAAAATTGTTTTTTGTTCTTGATTCAATTGGTATACAGACCTACATGAATGCACTATTTTGAATTGCAAAACTTATTTTATACTTTGTTATTGATTGTTATGCTTGATTTCAGAATCTATAATGGTTATTTTATTTGAGTTGATTTGCCATGACGTCACATTCACAACTTTCCATTGCTCTGACAAAGTACTTTGACGTAGAATCGTTTGGACAACAATCGGCCAAAAGTCTGCGAATATGAGCTGCACGAAGACCAGTAGCTCTCCACCATCTAATTTTTTGTATCTTAATATGATTCAACAAATCAACATCACTAAAACGTTCATACAGTTTCGTTGATTTCCTATAACTTAGTATCTTTTTTAGAGTTTCAACTTCTATCTTTCTCAGACGATAACTGCTCTTTTTATACCATCGAAATATCAATAATGGTCTCAAAAATACTTTATAAGCCAGGAATTTTTGCGTAACTGACATTCGTGACGAACTGATCAATATATTCTTTTTAGACCAATAACGTAATAGTTTTGCACTAGGCATCTTCAGTACGATAATTTGTATTCAAAATGAAGATTACGGTTTAAAAAAAATCTTCTGATAATGATTACTGGTTTTTGACATAGCTAATGTCAGTTTTATGCAAGGAATTTGTGATTATAAGCATATTATTATGGGCATTTCGAACTCTTTACATCCGAATGTCTATATTTTGGTTTATACGTATCCATTTACGTGACTTGATATTATTTTTTTACTGTGAACTTTCTTACTACTGGCACAAGTAGGTTTTTTTTAAATTAATTTATAAATTCAAACATTTTTTTTAAAGTCCTTCTGGTATATTTGAGTTGTAAGAACATATTATTTTTAAAGGTCGAGGTCAATAGTCCTAATTTTAGTAGTTTTGTTCCTGAAAATGACGAATTATTCCTAAAATTTTATACGGTGGATACTAAAAATCAACTCAAAACGAAGTACCTAAGTGAAAAAATAATTAAAATATTTTTATAATTGACATTAAAAGTATGCTAAATAAAAATAATCCGATGTTGCAAAAAACACGTAATAAAAAACTTACCGTCAATGTCAAGATTGTCAAGTATCAAGTAGCATTCTGCATTCGAAGTAATGTCATTTGTCATGTTACATTACAATTTATTTTCTAATCTAAATAACTAAATTGTAATTTTTTGGTCTGTACAATCACTAAGTGGAATAAAGAACTTGATACGTTACTAGTTTTATTAGTGTAATAACCAGATGTCATATATTTACTGTGCCTTAAAATTCCTTTGTGTTTGCAATAAAAAATTCAAATTTATCTAATGCGATGGAATCTCATCCTCTAAACTTGGTAATAATATTATCAGATAGAAATCAGTGAAGTGTTAAAGCTAATATTAATGCGCTATACCATTCCAGGCTCATCAACAACATCGTCGAGCCGAAGCTCATTTGCTACACAACAGATACGACGAAGCCATGCTATGCCATCATAATGCCGCAGAGTTACTTTTAGATGCTATGAAATCTACTACCTCTACGATAGCTTTAGAATCTATCAGTCTTCAGCACAGCTATCACCTCAAACAAAAAGACTTAATTAAAAGTAAAAAAGAACAGTACACGAGGGTAAAGAAAGCCGTGGATAACATTAAAAACTTAGGAAAGGAATTACATCCAAATCTCCAGGTAAACGATTCTACCAAAGTGCAAGTAGAAATATATAAAGCAGTAAGAGAATCTGAGTCTTTATTACAATTGCTTAGTATTGACAAGGAACAAATATCTCAAAATGATGCATTAAAGGATGGCACAGATGGAACGATAACTGAAAAGTCCCAGCAAACAATTGTAGACGAACTAAAAAAACAGTTCCAAAATCTTCGTTCTTTTGTAGAGCAATTAGTTGTACAAGTAGAAGTTTTAAAAGATGAAAATATGACTTTGAAAGAAAGAAGCAATTATTTGGAAAAAGAAAGAATTAGATATCTTAACATTCCATCTCAGGAGTTTGGACAACATAGTAATATGCCAGGAATGTTATTCATTGGTGACAACATATCTAAGGATGCCCAAAATGATATTTTTGTTGAAGGAATTTGTAAACCTCTTACTTCAACTGATAGATTGAACAGTCAACCAAATTTTGATTTAAGTGCACTTAAAAATAATTAACATTAGATAGTTATGTAAAAAATTATAACTATATTGAAATTACAGGCTTTTTTTATTGGCCTATTTTAGTAAAAGCTTACTCTGAGCTCAGATATTACTCCAATTAACCTTAATGCCTGATTTATCACACTATTTTAGTCTTAAAGGTACAGCTTATCTACAATGTATAGCTTTTCTTACTCCATCATTAACCTTCATTGCCCATTGTTGTGGCAGTTGGCGGCATTTTAGGGAAAACCATGCATGATGTATAATGATATTTCTTTTAAATCAATAATGCTTTGAATAAGAAAAGAACAAAAAAGCCTATGGCCAACAGCCGGAACAATAACCACAGTTTATGAAAACTGACGGTAGCCGATGAGGGTTAAAAAAAAATATTAATTTCTTATATGGACATATTTTTGAAAATCAGAGGCAGGACCTAGGACTTGAGATCTTTGGAGCGGTAGTATGGGATGAATTTTAAATCTCTGGGCAAAGCATAATTATATTGATTACTCTGTCATGACAATTGAAAAGTACTTAATAGATTATTCTAGGCTTGTATAATATAATTTATATCATAAAAATAAAAAGGAAAATTGTAAATATATTTACTCTTATTTTAATAAAGATTGTTATGAGAATTAAAAATCGTTTTTATGTATAAATTTATTATTCACTTAATATATCCCGTACTAGTTTTACCTTAATTTTGAATGGTTTTTAATTTTTACCCTATTGATTCAGAAGGAGTAATTTTATGTTGCTCCAGCTTATGTTTGTATGTAGGTATGTTCATTTGTTTGGCACTTGCTAATGCTTGCTACAGCCCATAAATGTTTTGACAGATTGTGACATGTCATTAATCCTTCCTTAAATCCTTGTGCTTGCAAATACGCGAAAAATGGCAATGAATGGGCGAATGAACATGGGTATCAAATGAAATCTGGTAAATAAACCATTCTAAAAATCGTTTAAGTAGTGGGTTTTTTGCTTGGAGTTTTATTATTGTTTAAACTAAATTTATTATTTTAATAAATGAAAAGCTATTAACAAAAAGCATTGATTAATTTTTACCTGATTCTCCCGTGAAATTGTAGTTTTTGTGTCGCTATTATTTGTGTAACTCAGCTATATGTAAATTATTTATTTTGAAATAAAACGAACTATTATTTTTTTATAGATATGTATTGCATATTGGTCTTACACAAAAATAAAATCTTACTCTTGTTTAAATGTAAAAATAAACTTCCCAGTTTATTTGCCAGGAATAACTATCCTTATTCTAGAAGAAATCTATACATTAACAAACAATATCACTAGTAACATTTTTTATATTTGGTAACATGAAATATACAGCGGACACTACCAAACCTATTTAAATTGAATATTGCTGATATTTAAGACAAGATATTGATTGGCAATGTTCTCAACCGCTAATGCAGTCAGCAGTTTCACTTACAATATGGTGTTAGCTCATATCATTCAGAATAATACCATATCTATAGACACTAAACGAGTATAAAGAATTGTTTGTATACAAATCGGAAATTTGATAACAACGCTAAATTTAAAAGCTCAGAAATAGTTTCGTTATAAGAGTACATTATACATTTACATAATTTAAATTGGTTACTTACATTCGATTTCATATAATTTGTCGGAAGAAAAAGTTGCCATTTAATTAATGTATAATTAGGAAAGACTGACTCGGACTTGTAGGTACATAATACTTTCATAATGTTAATATATATTAAGAATGTATAATCGAATATAAATAATATATATGGCGAGGAATAAACGCTGATTCACACAACTGATTTCTGAAATATTTTTAGGCAAGATTTTAAATAACCTATTGTGAAGAGAAATAGGGATAAATTAAATGAATTTATATTGTTATTGTACAAAAAATACAAAGAGATAAACAGCATTTCATGAGTTAATAGTCCCAAATTGGCACACTATAGATACATTATCCATTTGAGAAAGTTGAACTATCTAATATCCCTACTTTGGATTATTTCAATCACTGAGCAGAGACTTCATGTATTTATTTAACATTGAAGTGGAAATTTGGACTATATAATATAAGCAATAGTTCCTTTTTGCATATTTTAGACTACAACAATAGCTAAATATTATTAAGAAAATTATATAAACACAATATTATCGTAGTGCTTCTAGACTTAAATGTATTTATGAGAATGTTTATACGTGTATAATACTCATCCATTCTAATTGCCATCGTTTTAAGCCCAATAATTTCATTTTGTTTAATTTAATTACGAACTAATTATTTAATTTATGCAACACAGTTAGTTATTTAATTTTGTGAAACATCCAACACTTTTATATAATTTTTAACACTTAGGTATTCAACTAATAAGAACCTAAAGTTATTTTTTTTTTAATCTAAAGGGAAATCTTCATTATTCAAGTATGTTATACCTTCCTATGTTTATGGGCTGTTGTGCACGATAAAACAATGCATAGTCTTTCTCTACCTACATGAACGTTTTGGACTCTTAAATCAGAGATGTGCGTTTTCCATTCTCATCTAGATCTTTGTTACAGTTCCTCCATGTAAAACATATTTTTAAACTATAAATCTGTTGTAACCCTAACATCGAATTAAAAAAAAAACACGCCTTCTACACTCATAGCCCCACACTAGGATTTTCTCCTGTGTCGTGGGTGCCATGGACACACAAACACCCAGACCCAGAACAGAAATCTAAACTCATCATTCATATTTCTGTCTGGCCGGGAATCGAACCCGGGACCCATTGCGCGTCAGATCGGTATGGTTACCGCTCGACCACGCGGGAATTGTTTTGGCAATTAATACATCAAACGGGCATATTGAATGCAACAGTAGGGAAATAAATTTATGCACTACATTAATTTCTCTCAGTAATAAACATCTTAAACTTCATTAAAATGACTAATTACGTAGTTTTAAAATTGGCTGTAGGTTTAAAAAATAAGGCACTGCCATTATTGCAAAGTATAACAGCATTGTGCATGCATGTAGCATGAAACAGAAGAATCATTTACCATAACTATACAGTAGGTACATGATTATAATAATATTTGCAACCATCATTTCATGAAATACGAGACACAGTTTCTGGAATTTGTTTTACCTTAAAGGTTCGTGCACATATCGTCAGATTTACATGAAGTTTTGTGAATGATTTAATGGGAAGTAGAATTATAATATGCACTATATCAACCACATCATATAGTATCCGCGGTTAGAAAAACGAAGTAAATAAAAATTCTACATTTTTAACCATTCTTGAGAAATTTATATTTTTAATTTTGACTTTTCCGGAAATTAATATCTCGTTATTGTAATTTTAATGTTTTTTTATGACTTAACATAAAATACGAATCCGCTAACTTGGTTTAAAATAATACGAAATTTAAAACCAAAGTTTTTGAGACATTCAATAAATATACAAATATTGATAAGACGTGCGATGGTTACATATGATTTCATCGACTATAGTATTTTCTATAGACAAATGATAAAGATAATAATATTAATACCTACATATCCATTGCAGGAAAATGTGTCTTTCTCAGGAATTATAATGAATTTCCTTATTATTTATCTTCAGAGGATGCTAGTTTTTCCTTGTAGCTACCAAACAGACCTAGCATATAAATTATATGCAATCACGACGCGATATTACACAGCTGTTTGTAAAATGTAATACTTTTTGAATATCGAACTTAATAAATACGTTTTCATAATTATGTGGTTGCATAACTATTAACCGTATTTATTAAGTGCGACACAAGGCAGAAGACCCAGATCCATTAAGATTTTATGAAATATACAAGAAAAAAATTGTGATTGCGATATGAGACGGAGATAGCACACGAGCTACTAACGAGGGTCATTTCAAACAGGCTGTCATGCACTACTCACATCCTACAAATAGGGCTTTTCTTGTCACGCATGTATAAGCACGCAGATCGCAGAGACGCGTGCGGACATGCAACCAAGCGGTACGAAAAATGCTTTTCGATCCTTTTATGATATCATAGGCTGCGAGTACACAGGCAGGCCTATTACGCCGGTTTGTGACCTGAGAAAAGGGCCCTTAGAATCGGTAGTGCGTTGTCGTTGAATATTACCTTACATTGATATCATGTCATATCTTTTGTGTAAGCACGCTAAGCCTGCAGACATTACCTGCGCAAGCTATCCGAGTCCATGACTTGGAAATAAAACGTTATAACTTTGTATACATAGCAGGGCAATTTATATTGCTAAACAGTAGATATGCTAAACGGTGTTACCGATTATTTACTCGTAAGCATTTCTACCACAAGTCACAAGTAATAATAAACATCAAAATCTTTCTGACATTACGACATAAATAGGCACTAAAATGGCGAATCACATACCGAAGAAATATTTAAGTTGATTTAACTCACAACCGCAATATACATAGAACAGAAAAGTTAACAATTAAATTAGAGATTACAGGTATCTTTAAAATTACAATGGCGTAAGTGCAATAACCGTAAATCAAACATAATCATGCACAAAAACACTTCAAAAGGTTTGTTTACATCTACATACATTTCCCACAGACACGTGTCGTAGTGGACAAAATAATATTTCACTATAACTACAATGTAAACACGGGCCGTGCTTGTCAATCACTTTGTGTAGAAAAATATGGCTGTCTGCCTTAGTAGATGAATGTGCATTGTCTGTAGATATAAAATAACCTATAAATGTACCAAACTATCCAATTTAACGTTGATTCTAATGAGATTACTGTAAATTACGTTATATTGAAGTAGTATCAACGAGAGAGAAAATTTAAGGTCAAATTCAAGTGGATTTTTCCTGATGGATGGTGTTCGCACTTATGTCATTGTATTCCTAATGATGCGAACGTTAATTAGATTTTAACAGTATAATCTTGTAACATCTTTCTAAGCTATACCTAATCAAGTTTTAAATATACATAGTTATACTATTCTAATTTAATCTTCAGACTATATGAGGCTTTGTTATATAGTTGGACATTGGGGACACCCAAGGAGATTCAACTTTAGAGTTAAATATTATTTGGCGTTATGTACCAACTGAAACATCGAGCATGCTCATGTTACAAATTTAAATTAAGGTTAGTTGGAGCAATATTGCCTCTGAGAAAACCATACGACTCAAATTGCAGGCTAATTTGATGTATTTTTTTAATATGCATAACTTTACACCACGTGTCAAAAAAAATGACCCAATTATCCTATAATTTGATACATATACGCCGAAATAGCTCCAAGAAACATTAATTTATTAAGAAAATCGCTACACAAAACTAGACATTTTATTCTTATAATCTATTTTGAAATATCTGTAATAAGCCGTATTTAAAGCATTCGAATTCCATTGTATGCATGTTGCAAAATAAAATATACATTTACAAACTTGGTTAAATATAGTACCTTAATATTAGGAGAATAACTAATAGTAGATAAAAATAAAAATATAGAGATTATTAAAGTTGCTCAAGGTGTATAAGGGGGAGGTGGAGGAAGGATGGACAGATCATCAAATGGAAAGTATTGTTGAGTACCTAGCACTGGGGGAGCGAAAGTAGGATGGGCAGTTGGGACATAATTAGCACTTGGGGTATATGGGGGTAAAGTAGGCACGGCTGGTGTGGGTCCAACGCTGTGGGCTTCATAGCCATCCCAATCTTCCATTAGATTTCGTCTCTGTATATCCTCATCGTTTGACAACGGAGCACCCCACAAGTTGGCGGCTGAAGCGAGTAATGCTAAAGCACCTGAAAAACAATATTACATTTTCTTACTTGTTTTGGCGATTCATAAATGATTGTCTAATTTTTTTTATAGAATATACTCCCTATATACAATAGGGATTGTAATAGTTGATTGTCTATAGTGTGTCTTTTTTTGTCTATATTATAATTCAATGAGACATTCAAGTCATTATCAACGCATTATTGTCCCACTGTTGGGCATGGGTTTTCTTTCAGAATGAGAGTTTTAGGTCATAGTCCACCATGTTGGCCAAGTGCGAATTGGTAGACATTAATAAGTAATGGAGTGTAATATTACACCTATTTCAGCCCATCACATGTACTATTAAAAATACATCTTACATCTGTATTAACTTGAAAAAAAATTGAAGTATTATAAATATATAATTGCAATTTTTTTAAACTTGATACCATAATAGACCTAGTTATAACTCAAATGTAATCACATGCTAAACAATGATGAAAGCAACTGGCTGCAAATATGTGCAGGGAATTTCACTTGTTATACTGCAATTTTACATTTTTATACAGCTGAACGAATTTTCCTGGCCATATTTTTTATCTTTATCGAAAAGCATGATAGTGCTTTGCCAAATTCACACACACAACTAAAATATTTTGTGTACACACAATGTGTACACAAAAGCTTTTAGCGTGTTTTTCCCCTTATCATAACTTCGTTATGTTTAACTCTTCTGTAATAATTGTTTGTGACGATACCTATAATTTTCATAATCTTCATAATTATATAATATATTTTATATATTTTCATAATTATATAATATATAAATATAAATTCGGTGGTTTGAATTCCAGACAGGCCCCTTTTATTTCTTAGTTTGTTTGACTATTAAAAACTAACTTCTTGGCCCTTTTTAAATAATAAAGTATATAAACTTGAACAAGCGTTTGATTCTTTCATACACTATAGAATCCAAAAATAAAAAAAAAGTTTTGTCTATAATAATGTACTTAGTTGGTGTGGTGTAGTACCTTAAACCCTTTCAAAGTGGATCCATGCAGCAGTAGATCAGCAAAGGACTGAGGATCATGTTTAAGTGTTATGCAAATAAAACACAATTTTTAAATTTTTCTTTCTATCTTAGATACTAACCTGCTCCTGTTATTGTGTAAAATCCATATTCATAATCAACTTGTATTGTATTAGGATCGCTATTGTTTGCATTTCCCAACACAACAGTTGTGTAGTAGCACACTCCAACAATAGCAATGACCCAGAAAACACACATTATACTTGGAACTGCATTTCTTCTGAGCATTTTTATTGCTTTGCTGTTAAGGCTGGTTATATTTATTATCACTCCAATACAAGAACAAAGTAGTACCATAAAACATAATAATATGAGTACTCTCATTAGAGTAATAATTTCGGCCGTAGTACATGGTGGCAAACCTGAAAATTTTTGAAAGATCAATTATTGCGTTATGAGTTATAGTTTGTTTGTTGGGATAAGTTAATATTTTTGGTTTATAACGGTAAGTTATCCTTGACAAAGTTACATAAGGAAGAATGAGCTAAGTATAAAACTGTAGGTATCTTGTGCATATTGCTATCATATGTTTAATATGATACTAGTAATGCCACGCAGTTTTACCCGCGTTTATGAGAGAACAATCTACTATAAACAAACATTTTTATATTGCCAGAT
Organism: Cecropterus toxeus; assembly: GCA_018249875.1. Taxonomy (NCBI): domain Eukaryota; kingdom Metazoa; phylum Arthropoda; class Insecta; order Lepidoptera; family Hesperiidae; genus Cecropterus; species Cecropterus toxeus. The sequence continues at coordinate 45,873 of DWNE01000029.1, forward strand.
GGTAGAACCAATGTAGTTCGACCGAGGAAGTACCACCGCCGCACCTATTTTTAGCGTGAAGCAGTTCGTGCGTTTCGGTGTAAGGGTGTGGTTGCCGGCTCACTTTTATATGAGGCGAACATCTTAATCCTGTAGCATCGCATCTGTGATCGACTTCAGATAGAACCCCAGTTGAAGTTGCTCTATGATATTGAATTGTTGCTATATGAAGTTGCTCACAGGTGTCCATGGGTGGCAGTAACCACTTACCATCATGTGGGCTGCATGCTTGTTTGTTACTTCATTCTTATAAAAAAAAAAACATAAGGATGGTATATAGCCTTAAGCCTTCCAAAATTAATTTACTATTCAGTACAAAAATAATTTTTCAATTTGAACCAGTAGTTCCTGAGATTAGCACATTCAAGCAAACAGACTCCTTTATAATATTATTAGTAAATTAGTAATATAGTAAATTAGTAATTAGTATATTAGTATTATTATATCAGTACAGAAGTATAGATATACATTACTACAAAGTGCTTTTATTAAAACTCTACCCTACCGTTAACATCTACATTTTATCTGGTGTGAACTATATAAAAACTTGCATTTAAACTTATCACAATTGTTTCACCCATTAGAGAAAGTAGATTATCTAATTTGAGCTCCTAAAACTTTTACTTTAATAAGGTGTTCAAAATACAATATTTTTGGCATTAAAACCAGAACAAATGTTTTTTAACTGCCAGCAACGTTCATATAATGCAGCCTTATCAATACTAACATAAGATTCGCTTTTAGCCTGACTACCACTTCGTGCATTTTCATATTACTGCCAAATTACTAAATTCATACACAGTAAAAGAACTGCTTACCTATTTAGAAAAATATTGTTGTTGGTAATATGAGATTGGATATCACAACTTTATCAAAACTAACGCACCACATGTTAAATGTTTAGTGTCAGTCGTAATGTAAATTTAAAATGCTAATAAGATTTTAATTTCTAGGATTATAATAATGTTTTTTAGATGTTTCAAACATAACGCTGACTTTCTCTTATATTTAATATTGTATAGACAAGAATTGTAACATTTTATCTCATAATATGGTATTAGTATGAAAGGACATTTAACATGTTCTTCAACATAGTGTATTATTGTGTGTTTTTTTACATAATAATTAATAACATATTATTACAAAATCAATGAGGAAATTTTATAGACAAAGTTATGTAACTAGACACAATTTTATTATTATTTTTAAATGCAATTTACCATCACAATTAATTTTGAAATTGGATAACTTTTC